>SJYV01050598.1:541848-657972 GCA_006410875.1 Neotragus pygmaeus | reverse complement strand
GTGATGAACAGGGAGGCCTGGTGTGTGAAGCCTCCCTTTAATTTACTGTTGAATCGGAAACAACAGGTTCTTTCAACAGCTCTGTGAATTAAACGGAGCAAATGTTTAGTTAAAAATAAATTCAAGGGTGGCTTCTTATATAGGAAACAACTTCACAATCCCAGCCCTTAAACCTCATACTCTGGCTGGTTGATAGATTTGGTGCAGTAATGAGTCCAGTTCTCCTCCTTGTATTAGGTCTGACCTGGTGACTCATTTTGGTCAACAGAATGTGGTAGAGACCTAGGTTTCCACTGTTTCTCAAAACTCTGTTGCAGCTGTTCTCATCTGCAACAGTCTGGACTAGCCAGGTAGAGGGTGGAAGATAAAATGAAGCAGAGGACAGCTGTCCTAGCTGAAGCCTTCTCAGAACAGCTGGCCTGCCAGTGCCTCCAGATGCTTCCATGAGTTCAGCCCAGAAAAAAGGAATTTGCCGAGGAAATGGACTAAAGATTGATTGAGCAGGACTCAATGGCACTTCTTCGGATTTGTAGTCCAGCGTCTTACCACAATTTGCAAAAACAGGCAATTTCTTTGATATCATGGTTTTCACTGCAATCTCCTTTTGGTTCTTATCATTTTACAGTAATCTCTTTACTGGAGGGTGAACCTGAGGCCATATTGTTATTAGCTGATGAACTTGAGTGTGTTGCTTAACCTTTGGCCTTAGTGTTTTTCCCAAATACTGCTAATGGCATCACTCTGTTATCCAGAAAAATCACCTTTGATCTACCCTATGTGAGATTTCCCACATCAAATAGGTAACAGAAGACTCTTCATTTTATATCAATAATGTTTCACATTTACCCCATTGATAACAGCCAATTTAAGCTTCCATTACCTCTCAGAGTTTAGACCAATAACATAAATGTCTACCTGTTTCTTTGGGACTCCTTGAATCCATCCTGCCTAAGAACTCTGCAGGTGTTTATAAAGCTCAGCTCAGCCAGGTATTGTCCAGCATAAGCCCCTCTGATTCCTCATTGCTTCTTTGAGTGTGGTCTGAAAATAATTACAGACATCTTTATCACTTTTCCTTTAAGGATACCTCCATCCACCTTTGCCAGAGATTGTCCCACTTTCTGTCTCATGTCTCACTGCTCAGTTCAGTTTAGCATTTGTCCTGCTCCCTTTCACTCTCAAAACTGAACCAGCTTGGATGGTAAACTACATGATAATACTACATACCTTTAACTATTTTCTTTTTGGGGCCTTCATCCTGATCTGAAATTCCCAATCTATTTCTTTGAGGGACTAAATGCATGACATCTTCCTCAATGCTTGTGCTTCCTACTTGTAAGATTTTAGTAAAAATGAAAGGTGTGGAGAGAGAGGTGGGGGGTGTTAACCAGCAAGCAGGGACAATTTTAAACTGACCCCACAGAGGGAGGCAAGGTTACAGTATATTTCTTAGGTGAATTTTATGATTTCTCTGATGTGAACAATTTTACACCTACATTACATCATTCCTAGTCTAAGATGTAAAGAAAGGCTTTGAGATCCTTGGGTCAAGGAAGATTAGCAATTTGCTCACTTCTGGGGACTGAAAAAGAGACCAATTGATAGAAGTGGTGGGAAAGGAAAATCGGTCCTGGGCTTTCTTCGGTGGCAGGTGCAGCCTTGCTCTGCAAATTCTCCTGAGAAATTTGCACCAATGTGAACCCTGTTTCTCATCCCTGAAGAGACAGATCTGCTGGAATATCTGTTTTAAGAAGCATGATGAGCACTCAAGGAGAAGAGTCTAAGGACCCTGAGATATTGTTACATATGTGCTTGTGCATGTATGAATATCTCCCCAATCTCTTCAGCAGTATTAAGAAGCATAGAAGGCTAATTATTCTTTATCATTGTACAAAACATAAAATGCATTTCCAGTTCTAAATAAATGAGTAATGTCTATTCCAGCACTGAGTGAGAGAACTTCAGGCAAAGATGTGACAGTTCCCAAGAGCAGTCTATTTTTGTGGAGGAGATGATACAACTCTATTACCCACAGTTAAACTGAAGACATTAAAGAATCACTACTATAGGTTGTATTACCAGGAAAAATCAGAATCATACCTGGCATTGGAGATCCAGATTAGAAAATTGATTTCCAATGTAAGAAAACTGAAAAATATGTTGTGGTCATTATCTGATAAGAAATCCTGTTTATCCCTACTCCTGGGATCTTTTCTTTTTCTTATTTATTTATTTAGTGAAAGGGAAAAGACTTGGGAAAGTCAGAAAATAGATATGCAGGAAAGGGGATTTACCAATGGGGACAGATGTTTTTCTAATTTTGAAAAGGTATAAGGTTGAAACGGGCCTTTCAATGCTAGAGATAGATACAGGCGGTTATGGGCACTTGGAGATTTCTTGTCCACTTAATATTTTTTGAAGTTTACTATCTCAGCAGTGAAAGGAAACAGAAGCAGCTAATTCTGAACCTCCTTGCTCTTTCCTGACCCCTGGGACCTAGGCACAATAGGGTGAGTTCAGGACTGAGTAAGGTCTTCACTCCCTGCTTCCTGTCTTTTGTTAGTTTTAATCTGACACTTAAACATACTTCAGTGTGGACTTTTGTGTGGAAAATGTCTTTTTTTTTTTTTTTATTTTTCTGCTCCTGAGGAATGCCAGCTAGGAGATGGGAAAAATAGAATAAAGTTCTAATCATACGTAATATGTATCTTAAGAAGTGATGTGATGCTTTATTTTTAGACATGAGAAGTAGACTTGTGACATTGTAATAACATTTTCTTAGAAGGAATCTCAACTTCAGTCCTAGGAAGAGGGTGTACTCCTTGTGTTCCTTTCAGATGTGCATATTTCCATGAGAAATTCACACTGCAAGGCTCCTGGTACCACATCTTGTGCTTGTAGATGGAGGCTGATGCTGGGGTACTTGCTTTTGGGAAAGCGAGACCTCTTCTCATTTTAGGGAATGATGTGGTCAGCACTACCAAATGCATACATCTTTTGGATATGTGATCTGGGAAGGGGTGAGGTAAGCCTCCTTGATGATTCAGTAAAATATTTTCTTGGTTTGGTAAACTATCCCCGTGAGCTAGTTGACTGAGTTATCTGGTCAGTCATTTTGGTGGATCATCAGTTGACTGTGACTAACGAGCCATTGTGCCTTGTAGCTCAGTCAGTAAAGAATCTGCCTGCAATGTATGAGATCCAAGTGTGATTCCTGGGTTGGAGACATCCCCTGGAGAAGGAAATGGCAAACCACTCCAGTATTTTTGCCTGGAGAAGCCCATGGACAAAAGAGCCTGGCAGGCTATAGTCTATGGGGTCACAAAAGTCTGACATGACTGAGTGACTAAGCACAGTGGGCCATTACCTTTGGAATTTTGCTTAATGTGATCTTCTCAGCTGCATTTATAGAGAAATGCTCTTATTTCCACTTGAATAAGTGGCCCCATGTCTGGAGGGAATGATACATATGCTTTAGTTAGAGAGAAAGATGGCAAAGCAAATAACAGGCAAGGGTGAGTAATAATGATTAAGCAACACAGTTAACATTGTGCCCTTATGACCACATGTTTAATAGAGTGTGATACATACTTCTGATGCAGAAACCTAAAAACTGAGAATTACCATATGGAAAGCATATTGGCTACAATGAATTGGTTACATTTTAACATATGTATATATGCATGTGTATATTAATATGTATGTATACCAGGGAACCATCTGCTTTAAAGGGCTCTATCATGTTATTCTGTAGATGTTTTCATTTGGTGTTATTATTTTACCAGATATAGTCATTTCACTTTCATATTGCCTCACAACTATTATATTAAACAATTCAACAGAAAACATTGTCTATATTCTATTAACACTCAACCTATACAGGTCTTCCCTGGTAGCTCAGTGGTAAAGAGTCCACATGCCAATGGAGTAGATGCTGACTCAATCTCTGGGTCAGGAAGATCCCCTGGAGAAGGAAATGGCAACCCACTCCAGTATTCTTATATGGGAAATCCCGTGGATGGAAGCGCCTGGTAGGCTACAGTGCAAGGGGTTGCAAAAGAGTCAGATACAGCTTAGTGACAAAGCAGCTAGCAACAAAACAAGCAACAGACATTATTTGGTAGTTTATATGCAGACATATTAAATATATTCAGTGATAGTGTCAAAGCATACTTTCAAAAAGGTGAAATCATGAATCACACAAATATAAAGTGAGTGCACATGAAAGATTTTATTTTACTCAATAAGTGAGGGAACAAGTAAGATGTTAAAATATGTCCACATGAGAGTTTTGCTTACATAAGCAAAATAAACTATTTTGGGGGGACTTATATAAGCCATGTGTGCCTCTATGGGCAGGGAGTATTCATATTGCTTATCATTTTCTACAAATTTACAGTACTCTTACAGAGGGTAATCTCTAAAAAATATATTTCTGAACAAGGAAGAAATAGAAAGCATGAATAGACCAATCACAAGCACTGAAACTGAAACTGGGATAACAAATCTTCCAACAAACAAAAGCCAAGGGCCAGATGGCCTCCCAGGTGACTTTGACCAAAGTTTAGAGAAGAGCTAACACCTATCTTGCTCAAACTCTCCCAGAAAATTGCTAAGAAAAGAAAATTCTCAAATTCATTCTATGAGGCCACCATCACCCTAATATGAGACAAAGGTACCACTAATACTAGCTAGACAAAGATACCACAGAAAAGAAAATTACAGACCAATATCACTAATGAACATAGATGCAAAAATTATCAACAAAATTTTAGCAAACAAGATCCAACGACACATTAAAAGGAATATGTACCATGATGCTTTTGAACTGTGGTGTTGGAGAAGACTCTTGAGAATCCCTTGGACAGCATGGAGATCCAACCAGTCCATCCTAAAGCAAATTAGTCCTGAATATTCATTGGAAGGACTGATGCTGAAGCTGAAATTTCAATACTCTGGTCACCTGATATGAAGAACTGACTCATTTGAAAAGACCCTGATGCTGGGAAAGATTGAAGGCGAGAGAAGAAAGGGACGATAGAGGATGAGATGGTTGGATGGCATCACCGACTCAAAGGACATGAGTTTGAGGAGTCTCTGGAAGTTGGTGATGGACATGGAAGCCTGGCATGCTGCAGTCCATGGGGTCGCAAAGAGTTGGCCATGACTGAGCAACTGAACTGAACTGAACCATGATATAGTGGGATTTATCCCAGGGATGCAAGGATTCTTCAATATATGCAAATCAATCAATGTGATCCACTATATCAACAAAAAGAAAGATAAAAACCATATGATCATCTTTCAGCAAAATTCAGCATCCATTTATGATAAAACCTCTCCAGAAAGTAGGCATAAAAGGAACCTGCCTCAACATAATAAAAACCATATATGACAAACCCAGAGCAAACATTATTCTCAATGGTGAAAAACAGAAAACATTTCCTCTAAGATTAGAACAAGACAGGGAAAAAGCAGAAGTAAAACTCTCACTGTTTGCAGATGACTTAATACTCTACATAAAAAACCCTAAAGATGCCACCAGAAAGTTACTAGAGCTAATCAATGAATATAGTATAGTCACAGGATATAAAATTAATCACTTAAATTCCTATACACTAACAATGAAAAATCCGAAAGAGAAGTTAAGGAAATAATCCCATTTAACACTGCAACAAAAATAATAAAATATCTAGGAATAAATGTACTGAAAGAGACAGAAGACTCATATGCAGAAAACTATGACACTGATGAAAGAAATCAAAGATGACATAAACAGGTGGAGATATAGACCATCTTCTTAGATTGGAAGAATCAATATTGTGAAAATTAACTATACTACCCAAAGTAATCTACAGATTCTATGCTATCCCCCTCGAACTACCAATGGTATTTTTCACAGGACTAGAACCAAAAAAACCCACAATTTGTATGGAAACACAAAAGACCTGCAATAGCCAATGCAGTCTGAGGAAAGAAAAATGGCGCTGGAGGACAAATCAACTTTCCTGACAACAGACTATACTACAAAGCTACAGTCATCAAGACAGTACGTTACTGGCACACACACAAAAAATAGAGACCAATGGGACAAGATAGAAATCCCAGAGATAAACACACACCTACGGGTAACTTATCTTTAGCAAAGGAGGCCAGAATATACAATGGAGAGAGGACAGCTTCTTCAATAAGTGGTCCTGGGAAAACTGGACAGCCACATATACAAGAATGAGATTAGAACACTTCCTAACATCATACACAAAAATAAACTCAAAATGGATTAAACACTTAATTATAAGGCCAGAAAAGCTCTTAGAGAAAAACATAAGCAGTACACACTTAGACATAAATGACAGCAAGATCCTCTTTGACCCACCTCCTAGAGCACTGGAAATAAAAACAAACAAATGGGACTTAATTAAACTTGAAAACTTTTGCACAGCAAAGGAAATAATAAACAAGGTGAAAAGACAACTCTCAGAATGGGAGAAAATAATTGAAAGCAAAACAACTGGCAAAGGATTATTCTCCAGAATGTATAAGCAGCTTACACAGCTCAACATCATGAAGAAAAAAAAAATAGCCCAAACAAAAAATGGGCAGAAGACTAAAACAGACATTTCTCCAAAGACATACAGATGGTTAACAAACACATGAAAAGATGCTCAACGTTTTTCTCATTATTAGAAAAATGCCAATTAAAACTACAATGAGGTATCACTTCACATCAGTCAGAATGGCCATCAAAAATCTACAAACAATAAATGCTGGAGAAGGTGTAGAGAAAAGGGAACCCTCTTGTACTGTTAGTGGGAATGTAAACTGATACATCCAATGTGGAGAACAGTATGGGGATTCCTTAAAAAACTAGGACTAGAACTAACATATGACCCAACAATCCCACTACTGGGCATATACTTAATCAACCATTATTGAAAAAAAATGTACCCCAATTTCATTGCAGCACTGTTTACAGTCGCTAGGATATGGAAGCAACTTAGATGTCCACTGACAGATGAAAGGATAAGGGAGACATGGTGCATATATACAGTGGAGTATTACTCAACCATAAAGAACACATTTGAATCAGTTCTATTGAGGTGGATGAACCTAGAGCCTATTATACACAGTGAAGAAAGCAGAAAGAGAAAAACAAATATCATATATTAATACATACATATGGAATCTATAAAGATGGTACAGACAAACCTTTTTGCAGGGCAGCAATGGAGACTTAGACATAATGAACAGACTTGTGGACACAGTGGGAGAAGGAGAGAGTGGGATGAGAGAGTAGCATGAAAACATATACACTGCCATATGTAAAATAGATAGCCAGTGGAAACTCGCTGTATGAGGCAGGGAGCTCAAAGCTAGAGGAGTGGGATGGGGTTGGAGATGGGAAGGAAGTTCAAGAGGGTGGGGATATATGTATACTTATGCCTGACTCATGTTGATGTATGATAGAAGCCAAAGTATTATAAAGCAATTATCCTGCAATTAAAAATAAATTTAAAAAAATGCTGTGACAAGGACCTTGGGGCAGAGGATCAGAACTCTGCCACCGGCCCCCAGCCCCTAAACATTTTAACAATTTGAGCAGACAAATTGGATTCATTGTTTTGGAAAAACAATGAATCACCTGACATACTTTTTTCTGCCACTATTCTTTACCTCTGATCCTTTCTTTTTGTCTCCCTATCTCTTGCTCCACATTTTCCTTCCTCCTTCTTCCCTCATTCTGTGCCCCGTGTCCCACAGGTAAGCACTCTAAGAAACACCTGCTCCCTGTAAAACGTACTGTGATGCTCCTGAACAATCAGTGACATTGGGAAGTATTTGATATTCAAGGCAATTCTGGACAAACACTGACACATTCCTACTCTCTGATTCTTATTTTTAAATCAACTACAAAAGCACCATGACATCACCCTAAACAAGGTAAAATATGATGCTGTTTTCTGCTTTATAATTATCACATGCCAGTCTAGGTTTCCTGATCTCTCTGAAAAGTTGCTGCTGTGAGCTGTGTGTTATGCAAGGATTCATGATCTCTGGAAGAGAGGATTTTGATCTGGGGTCAGAGACAAGGCTTGACTACTTGGAGTTTTTTGTGTAGCAAGGTTTTATTAAAGTAGAAGAGAGATAGGAAAAGCTTCTGACATAAACATCAAAAGGGGACAGAAAGTTTCCCCTTGCTAGTTTTTAGCAAGGCATTTTATGTCTGTTAGCCAGTTTCTTATCAGATAAAAGAAACATCTCAAGGCTGACTGGTTTCACCAGGCCCCTCTCTCACAATATGCATTTTTGAGAGAGGATGGCACAAGGTGTGTCATCCTTGGCCATAAAACAATTGACACGAATACTGGTTTGTTGAGCCATTATCAGCCCAAGTTTTGAGAAAGGAAAAAAAAAAAAAAGACTTAGGCAGAACTGGCTTTGTCAATAGAAAAGGGAAAAAAAAAGTCTGCCAGTTGCAGATTATTTCCCCCTGCTGCTTGGGGATCTCTGGCCTTTCTACCTGTTACCCTCTCTTCACCTCTTAGGACTAGAATCCCTTTGCTCCCATTGACAGGCATTTACAGATCACCTCCCAGGATTACTTATTTCCTCAGATGGCTAATTTGTTCCATTTGCCTTGACTCAGGCTGATTTCCTCTCTAGGGGGTAAGATTTTTCTGTCAATATTAATTTTTTAAAAAGCAATAGTAGTGGGCAAATATGGAGGAGGGAGAGAGAAAAGGCACTTTGTGTAGCTTCCAATATTCTAAATTCATCACAGTCCCACCAGAACTGCCAGTGAATTCAGTAAAGGTGATTTTATCCAAATGTCTGGATAAATTTAATCTGTTTAAGACAATTCACATTCAAGTGTGAAATGATCAATAACCAACCCAGCTAACCTTGATGTTCATTTCAAAAGAGATTATTAATCAGAAAGAATATCAAACTGAGTCAGTTTGGAGTACTAAGTAGAAGGAAAGAAATTAAAGCAGCTTAACAGGAAGATGCTTGATCAATTAATATTGACCACATCCAAAAAGAAAATCATTATTCACTGTATAACAAGAATAACTCTGGGCGAGTCTGAAACAATAAGCTCTTGGTTCTTTTCTTTCTTTATTTCTTTATGGCTAAGGCATGTGGGATCTTAGTTCCTCCACCACGGATCAAACCTGGGGCCCCTGCAGTGACCTGGGGCCCCTGCAGTGAAAGTTCAGAGTCCTAAACACTGGGCCACCAGGGAATTCCCTAAATTCCTGGTTCTAATTGCTGTGATTGACTGGGTAATGACCACCCTCGGCTGAGTTTGTATATCCCTGAAGTGAGGGGCTTCAATAAGGTAGGGATAAAGCAATGACAAATGAGAAAGCTCTTGTATCATTCATTTTCATATTACAATTACAAAGGGAGAAAAGAAGAGAAGAGAAAAGAAAAAAGAAATCTAGCTGGAAAAAAGTCTGCAAGTAACACATGCTCATGGTGCAAAAATTAATATCCCCAATCCAACTAAAGCAAAGCAGAATGACACAACATTCAATTGTACAGTGTCACGATGTGATGATGGAAGTTCCCCTCTGTACCTTCAGGATCCACACTCCCATTCATTTCTCAGAGGTAGTTAGTGTTAATTTCTTGTAATCTTTCCCAAAATGTTCTTAGGGCATTGCATTAGCTAAGGTTCTTTTGGTTTAAAGCCACAGAAATAAACTATAGCTGACTTATATAACTTAAGCCACAAAAAAGAGTTTACTGGAAAGATGCTGGGGTATTTTGCAGAACTGCAGCAGGATTAAACCCCTAAATCTTTGGAAGGAGTATACTAGAGGAAAGTTACAAGACATCCCAGTGCCATATGTCAGAGGATTGCCTGCTAATGTGACTTTGCTACAGAAATTCTCAACCTCTGATACTACTGTTTAATTTCCAATCTGATTGGTCAAACTACATTAAGCAAGTGAGGTGTAATATGGCTGGATGTGTGGGGGGAGAAAAATTAGGAAATGGGCAAATCTCAAAGTGTAGGTAGTCGGGGGAATTTTCTGGACTAGTTAAACAGTAACTTGCAAGACCAAAGCCATGAAGAATCTCTGAAACATCATGTGGACATAAGTACATTTACATTTACTCACATATAAATCACACATCCACACTGTGTGTATTTGATTCTAAGACAAATATGTTTCAAATTTTAGTTAGCTATGAAGTCAGAGGTGTAGCTTATAATTGATAACTATATTAGCATCAGAGGATAGTTTTAATACAAACCATTTCTTTTGTTTGTTTCTCTGTGTCATATAAAATAATGAAAACTTTCCAGTTTGGCACTTTAGTAACTTATGCACAGTGGAAAAAATACTGTTTGTTCCTGAACCTACTGTCACTTATGGATACATTGCATATCTGGAACTATTTTTGGGAATCTCTACATTAAAAACTAATACGAAAAATTATCTTCGTAGAGAAGCCCCTTGGCCATTATAATTAAACTTTACATAAACACCATAGAGTTTATTTTAGAAGAAAAGTACAAAACTAGGTACTGTGGGTTAAATGTGACTCTATTTTTGCTCTCAAAATAATTACAAATTGACATCTTTATTTTGAAATTCTAGCTTCCAAAACTGTGAGGGAATACATTTCTGTGCTTTTAAGGCATCATGTTTATGATCATCTGTTATAGCCATCCTGCTGCTGCTGCTTCTAAGTCGCTTCAGTTGTGTCCGACTCTGTGCGATCCCATAGACAGCAGCCTACCAGGCTCCCCCGTCTGGGATTCTCCAGGCAAGAACACTGGAGTGGGTTGCTATTTCTTTCTCCAGTAGCCATCCTAGGGAACCTAAAATATCCTGGGAGAGGTCGTATAGTGTTGTAAAAGTACAAAGCATAATGAAGTATGTTGGATCTTTTTTGAGATCTGGTTTTAGTGGCAGAAGGGGCATTATGAGTCTGAAGCTATGGATCTTCAGTAATTTAATTCATCAAATACAGTCTGAGTTTCTATTTAATCTGCAGTTGGTAGAACCTCTCCTTATTACTAAGATGGAATAATTATATTTGCCAATGTAGCTTAAATAACAACAACAAATGAGATAATAACAACAAATGAAATAACAACAACAGATGAAATAAATTAAAGGATGAATTTTTAAGACATTAGTCCTCTGGCAGTGTAGGACAGTGGTATCTGAGAGATAGAAAATGAATGTGGTGAAACCTGTGATTGGCCCAGTTTACTGTCTTGAGAGAAGCATGGAGGCAGAACCCAGGAAGAGCTCAGTGGATGATATGACTAGGGGAGACTGAGCAGAAAGTCTGGGGAGACCAAGGTGTTAAAAAGACAGAGTACTAGAGGGGAAAGGAATTTATATGCATGAGAATCACACACTGATGCATATAGCTCTAGTGCATTAATTTTCACCAAATGTTGTATAGGCTGCTTCAATGTACAACTTTTCACAGTAATTTAGGACTTCTACTCTGAAGATCCTTGGCATGTACTACATGTGCTTCGTTTGATTTCTACCTGAGGACACACAGTACGCTATTATGTAAAGATTGAATACAAAAGGATTGGGAGCTCGTATACACCCGTGGCAGATTCATGTCAATGTATGGCAAAACCAATACAGTAATGTAAAGTAAAATAAAATAAAAATTGAATTAAAAAAAAAAGGAGAAGAAGGCAGCAGAGGAGTGAGATGGTTAGATAGTATCAGAGACTCACTGGCCGTTAAGTCATGTTCCGTCTTACAGCCACTGTGTGCTGAACAGGTCTCTGGTTCCTTCAGTTCTGCTGAATGAGGAGGGTCTGACAAGTCTTGGTATTTGTGATGAGGACACAGTGCATGACAAGAGGACCAGGACTTGAATACAAAGAGGAGGAGGGAAAGGATTGGCAAAAGGCAATCAACTAGCATATTAACGTGATGAAGTAGGAAAGAGGGAATGAATGTCTGGAGGTTTAGAGGGGAATACGCTTTTGCTCTTTTGAAGAAAGTGCTTTGGTGGTCTCTCCTTAAATCAACGGATGAGAGCAGAAAATGAGTTATTTTTCTAAAATATTTCTGGAGACTGTCCTCTTTAGTGAATTTTAAAACAGGCAAATAAAGAATTCAGGTTATTTGAGAGTTCTTATTTTTGCATGAACTGTGCCTGTTTCAGTGTTCTCTCAGTCTGAATTCATAGAGATAACATAGAACAGTGTATAATAGGACTTCAGCAGACATTGAGTCCTCATGGTTTAATTGGAACTATATTACAGTTCCCATAATTATGGTACTTTAGAAAATATTTCATTCTGTTTTAGGTTACCCCTTTGAGAGGCAGTACTATAATTTAGAGTCTCAAGGGGGATCTCACCTATCTCATCTGTAAGTTGTACTTCATTAGGTGGATCTTTCCTCAGCTCTTTGATCTAAATAGTTTTTTTTTGTTTTGCAGTATTTTCTATTTCCTACCAGATTTTCTTATTGTTTGCTGCATGAAGGATAGCTTCTACCCCTTTAGTTTCCTAAACCAAAGCTGTCAGCTAAGATCTGTAATGCTCAAATAATGAACCATGGATTCTTTTGTTTGGTGTGTTTCTCTAGGGTAGATCTGTCTGCAGAAAGGTTGACATTCAGATGTTCAGAATGGACACACAGAGAAATACTGAAAGATACATCTCATCAGAACCACTGGAAAGGGAAAAATGAACTTACTTGAGTCTGGTGGTCATGAGTGTGCCCTCTTCTAGGAAAATTTGATCCTAAAGGTCATTTTCTGCTAGGTATAGAGGCTATTTTCCAAGACCCTTTATACATACAGGTGGGGCAGTATTAACACATTATTTATATTAATAATTCAATGTTATCTCTCATAACTAATATGCTGCAAATATTGAGCTGACGAGCAGCTGTGTAGCAACTCATATCTGAAATAAACAAAGAGCTAGTGTCTGTGAAAAGAAAGAGCTCAATTCATAACAAAATTGCATATATTTCTAATATAGGAAATACAGCTGCTTTGCAATGTTCTCTCTAGGATAGTGGGAGATATTTTACACACTCAGCTTTCACCAGTTCTACTTTGCAAGCAGAATCTATTTCAAATATTTTAGGGATATTTTTTTCTTTTTTGTTCTGTTTTGTTTTTGCTCTCCTTAAATTGGATGGCTGAAGACTGCCTTCTGGAGGTCAAGCACATGATTGACAGCTGAGCTCGGAGCTCTGGTCTGAGCAATCAGAAGGCATCAGGTAATGGTGCAGACAGGAAAAACAGGAACATTGGGTAGCAAAGGGCCAAGGGCCTGGGTCTGGCAGTCTTGCCACATGTCAGAAGTGGGGTTTGAGGAGGCTGAAGATGAGGTGGATGGAAGCCAGAGAAAGATAAGTGATAGTGGGGAGTTCCGAGGGACATGGAGGGAATTGGGAGAGTGACATACAGAATGCTGGGACTCTGTGGGGCATGACAGACTCTTTCTGTTGGGTCTGCATGTAGAGAAACTGCCATGGCTAAACTGAAGTCACTAGGTTGATTGAAGGAAAAGCTGTAAAGGTGGAAAGCATTTTTTCCAAAATTCTGCCATTACTTTTCAACACCCTGGAGCGCTTTTGGCAGGTTCTCTCCATCCAGGTGTTCATATCCCCATCCTCCCTTCTTCTGAACTTCAGCACAACACGGGGTCACCCACATCATAGCAACCTTCTTACTCCAAACTTTGCTTTCTGATTTTTCTGCTTTTCCCCAATCTGATTCCCTCTGCTTATGACCTTGATCCCTCCTGGAGCTAATTTGATGGCAGATTGCAGCCAGAGGTGGTGATGATGACTGGTACTGTCTTCATGTTTGTTCCTTCTCTGATCCCATTGTATCCTTCCTCACAGAGTAAAGAGGGAATTTCAGCAAATTAGGCAGGAAAGGGGCCTTTCCTTGATTCCTTCTGATTCCAACTTACTGCTTTGTCCATCAGCGAGGACCAATCCTGACTCCAGGAGCTTAGCTGTAGTTTAGGAAACATAGAAGAAAGGAGGGATATTGCTGGCAGAAGAGACAATCAGAGGGGCTTAATGAAGAAAGAAGATCAGTGGGGTTGGGTGAGGGCTTGGTTAGAGAGTCTCCATAGATCAGCTTGAGGGGATAAACAAAATATTCTAAAGGTTTGGTAAGTGACTGAGGTAATTCCATAAACTACTCCTGTTTTAATCTATGGCTTGAGCTAATGGATTTCTCCAGGATACATTCTCTTTTCTACTTCTCTGTGAGTGTCGCCCAGCTTTCTGTTCTGCTAATGTTCATTGGTTCTATTACTGAGCCTGGGATGGAAAAGGTTGCTTAGGTGTCAGCCAAGACACTCCCTCTGTTTGGGGGAGAAGAACCTGCCAGCCCGACTATCCACTTCCTGCCAGCTTAAGGAGCTTATGACTCAGATTCAAGCAAAACACTGAGCTGAAGCAAAAAGAGAGGGAGGGAGCCTCAACTCAGAAGAAGGCTCCAGTGCCAAACTGCATCACTGAACATTCAACTCAGAAGAAGCCATCATGCTGTAAAGTGAGGTGACTGTGTGTTCATTCTCTGCTTTGAATACACACACACACACACACACACACACACACGTTCACACGAGCTTCCTCCTCTCTTTCTCTCTCACAGACACATTCCTCCCTGATCAGAAATTCTGAGGCTATTGTACCTTCCTGTAAAAAAAAAAAAGAAAGAAAGAAAGCTACTTTAGGAAGCTGGAATTATTTTTAAGCATCTCTCAGGTTTCGTGATAACAGAAAATTCCCTACCAGAAGGTATGATTCAGCTGGTGTTTCCAGTTGTCCCTTCTTGCTTTCTGTCACACTAGTTTCCATTCCTCATAGAGGGAGGTGTCAGGGGAAGACAGCAGACATTTCTTGGGAATAATACAAAACCCAGACACTTGTGTTTTAAAGTTCTCTGTTTCCAGTAGCTTCCTGAATATTCTCTGGTGGCTGAATGGCTGCCAGGGTTGACTTGCTGGTCATTTGGGAGGTGAACTCTATCCTGAGGAAAGGTAGGAGATGAATTAGAGACATCTCCATTCTTTCTTTTCCTTCCTCTTTCCATTACTTGTGGACATGTCCACACCACCGCACCTCCCCAAGTTGTCTCTTTGTGAGTAAATGTTACTCATTTCCCTCCAAGTGTCTTACCTCCATGTAATAAAGAGAAATGTGTGATCTTTGCAGTTAAAACTATACCAAACTATACACTTTTCTTTAAACATAATTTACAGTGTAACTACTTTGTGTATGATTGTATATAGCATGCACAACCTTCCCATTCAACTTTTATTTATGTTACTGTCATTGAAGAAACCCTGAAAACTCTCACAGTCAACTCCATAGGACCAGATGACTTAATGCCCTTTGGAAAGCTTTCAGATTCAGTTTGAGGTTCTAGTCTCATCTTACCTGGCATTACTGCTCCTCTTTATGCTGGCTAGACTGGTCGACTTAATCCTCTAGCCTGGTTTAATCACTTCTCTCTTTGAAATCCCTTCTTCTAACCTCTGTCTAATCCTAACCATTCTTAAAACTCAGACCCATGTCCATCCATTATCTTTACTGGAGAGGAAGGAAGAGGATAGGAAGAAGGAGGGCAGAGAGAAAGAATCAATCTATTAAAGTCTGAGGGAAAGAAGCCTGGTTATGGTATGTGATGTTCCTTGGGAGAGTCTGTCATTGACCTAAGGAATGAATTATAGGTGTCCCCTCCTCCTGCCAATGTTCTGAAAAGCTCAGAAAGTGAGATTTATCAATACAGCAGGAGATTTCAATCCCAGTCAGAAAAGCATATTATCTTTATTCTGGAGTGAAGCCAAATTTTTCATGTCTGACAATGACAGTTATGTGGGAAGTCAAAAGGTAGTTTAGTGGGCATGGCTATGGTGAAAGAGGAAGTAGTTTAAAGAACTAAATGCTGGTTGCAACTTAGCCTGAGAGTTGTAGCCCTTCTATACATCTCTTTTTTTAAATCATTGTCTTTACTATTATTATTTTTTTTAATTTGAAAAAAATTTAATTTTACTTTATTTTACTTTACAATACTGTATTTCTCTTTTTTAAAAAATAAAGCCATCATCAAAAGTCTACAAACAACAAATGCTGGAGAGGGTGTGGAGAAAAGGGAACCCTCTTACACTGTGGGAATGCAAATTGTGGGAATCTCACTATGGAGAACAGTATGGAGATTCCTTAAAAAACTGAGAATAAAACTATCATATTACCCAGCAATCCCACTACTGTGCATATACCCTGAGGAAACCAGAACTGAAAAGATACATGTACCCCAGTGTTCACTGCAGCACTATTTACAATAGTTAGGACATGTCTATCAGAGAAGGCAATGGCAACCCATTCCAGTACTCAATCCCATGGGCAGAGAAGCCTGGTAGGGTGCAGTCCATGGGGTCGTGAAGAGTCGGACACGACTGAGCGACTTCACTTTCACGCGTTGGAGAAAGAAATGGCAACCCACTCCAATGTTCTTGCCTGGAGAATCCCAGGGACGGTGGAGCCTGGTGGGCTGCTGTCTATGGGGTCGCACAGAGTCAGACATCACTGAAGTGACTTAGCAGCAGCAGCAGGACATGTCTATAGACAGATGAGTGGATAAAGCAGTTGTGGTACATATTCACAATGGATTATTACTCAATTACAAAAAGGAGCACATCTGAGTCAGTTCTAATGAGGTAGATGAACCTAGAGCCNTGTCTCTTTGTGAGTAAATGTTACTCATTTCCCTCCAAGTGTCTTACCTCCATGTAATAAAGAGAAATGTGTGATCTTTGCAGTTAAAACTATACCAAACTATACACTTTTCTTTAAACATAATTTACAGTGTAACTACTTTGTGTATGATTGTATATAGCATGCACAACCTTCCCATTCAACTTTTATTTATGTTACTGTCATTGAAGAAACCCTGAAAACTCTCACAGTCAACTCCATAGGACCAGATGACTTAATGCCCTTTGGAAAGCTTTCAGATTCAGTTTGAGGTTCTAGTCTCATCTTACCTGGCATTACTGCTCCTCTTTATGCTGGCTAGACTGGTCGACTTAATCCTCTAGCCTGGTTTAATCACTTCTCTCTTTGAAATCCCTTCTTCTAACCTCTGTCTAATCCTAACCATTCTTAAAACTCAGACCCATGTCCATCCATTATCTTTACTGGAGAGGAAGGAAGAGGATAGGAAGAAGGAGGGCAGAGAGAAAGAATCAATCTATTAAAGTCTGAGGGAAAGAAGCCTGGTTATGGTATGTGATGTTCCTTGGGAGAGTCTGTCATTGACCTAAGGAATGAATTATAGGTGTCCCCTCCTCCTGCCAATGTTCTGAAAAGCTCAGAAAGTGAGATTTATCAATACAGCAGGAGATTTCAATCCCAGTCAGAAAAGCATATTATCTTTATTCTGGAGTGAAGCCAAATTTTTCATGTCTGACAATGACAGTTATGTGGGAAGTCAAAAGGTAGTTTAGTGGGCATGGCTATGGTGAAAGAGGAAGTAGTTTAAAGAACTAAATGCTGGTTGCAACTTAGCCTGAGAGTTGTAGCCCTTCTATACATCTCTTTTTTTAAATCATTGTCTTTACTATTATTATTTTTTTTAATTTGAAAAAAATTTAATTTTACTTTATTTTACTTTACAATACTGTATTTCTCTTTTTTAAAAAATAAAGCCATCATCAAAAGTCTACAAACAACAAATGCTGGAGAGGGTGTGGAGAAAAGGGAACCCTCTTACACTGTGGGAATGCAAATTGTGGGAATCTCACTATGGAGAACAGTATGGAGATTCCTTAAAAAACTGAGAATAAAACTATCATATTACCCAGCAATCCCACTACTGTGCATATACCCTGAGGAAACCAGAACTGAAAAGATACATGTACCCCAGTGTTCACTGCAGCACTATTTACAATAGTTAGGACATGTCTATCAGAGAAGGCAATGGCAACCCATTCCAGTACTCAATCCCATGGGCAGAGAAGCCTGGTAGGGTGCAGTCCATGGGGTCGTGAAGAGTCGGACACGACTGAGCGACTTCACTTTCACGCGTTGGAGAAAGAAATGGCAACCCACTCCAATGTTCTTGCCTGGAGAATCCCAGGGACGGTGGAGCCTGGTGGGCTGCTGTCTATGGGGTCGCACAGAGTCAGACATCACTGAAGTGACTTAGCAGCAGCAGCAGGACATGTCTATAGACAGATGAGTGGATAAAGCAGTTGTGGTACATATTCACAATGGATTATTACTCAATTACAAAAAGGAGCACATCTGAGTCAGTTCTAATGAGGTAGATGAACCTAGAGCCTATTATACAGAGTGAAGTAAGTCAGAAAAAAAAAGACAACTATGATATATTAACACATATACATGGAATCTATAAAGATGGTACTGACAACCTTACGTGCAGGGAAGCAAAAGGGACACAGACATAAAGAGCAGGCTTTTGGACTCAGTGGGAGAAGGTGAGGATGAGATGATTTGAGAAAATAACATTGAAACATATATATTACCATATTTAAAATAGATAGCCAGTGGGAGTTTGATGTATGATACAAAGCACCTAAAGCTGGTGCTCTGTGACAACCTGGAGGGATGGGGTGGGGAGGGAAGAAGGAGCAGGATACAGGATGGAGGGAACAGATATATGCCAAGGTCGATTCATATTGATATATGGCAGAAACCATCACAGTATTGTTAAGTAAGTTATCCTCTAATTAACATAAATAAATAAAAAGTAGAACAAACACTACTAGTTTTATATGTATGCTCTTTTTTTAAAGTTGAAGTACAGTTGACTTACAATGTTGTGTTAGTTTCAGATGTACAAGAAATTGATTCAGTATATATATATTATACATATGTACATCTGTATTCATGTATATGTACATATCTATTCTTTTTCAGATTCTTTTCCATTATAGGTTATTATAAGATATTGAATAATTCCCCATGCTATTCAGTAGGTCCTTGTTGTTTATCTCTTTTTTAAAATATAAGTTTATTTATTTTAATTGGAGGTTAATTATTTTACAATATTGTATTGGTTTATCTCTTGAGAACCTCTTTTTTTAAAAAAAAAATTTACTTTATTCTACTTTACAATACTGTATTGGTTTTGCCATACATCGACATGAATTCACCACAAGTGTATAGGAGCTCCCAATCCTGGATCTCCCTCCCACCTCAGACCCCACATCGTCTCTCTGGATCATCCCCGTGCACCAGCCCCAAGCATCCCGCATCCTGCATCAAACATAGACCGGCGCCTCGTTTCTTACATGATAAGGATGCTGTAAATCTGAATTGTCCTAAAGACAATTCTCTAGGTTCTCAAGGTTGTATCTTTGAATTTCTAAGGGCCAATCCATGCTGTTGACACAATAAGTCTTTTTCAAGTATGCTAACGCTGTCTATCTGGTTACTAACCAGATGGAGGGCTATTCTACCTCTTTAAGACTCTGCATATCTCTGCTNCCGGCGCCTCGTTTCTTACATGATAAGGATGCTGTAAATCTGAATTGTCCTAAAGACAATTCTCTAGGTTCTCAAGGTTGTATCTTTGAATTTCTAAGGGCCAATCCATGCTGTTGACACAATAAGTCTTTTTCAAGTATGCTAACGCTGTCTATCTGGTTACTAACCAGATGGAGGGCTATTCTACCTCTTTAAGACTCTGCATATCTCTGCTTTGACCATTCCCTGAGGGCTTCACTTTAATTATATTCCCAGTTACAGAGAAGACTCACTTGCCTCATGGTTGGCTTTCAATGAGGCACTAATAGTAAACAGCTTCACTTAACACTTTATTTCTAGTGACTTTTGGGTGAATATTTGATGGCTTACTATTAGTCTGCCAATTTTGTAGGCTATAATATATTCCTTTGTCTTGTGTGGGTAGCCAGGCATTCGTGATTTAGAATTAGTGGCTGAAATTTTCCAAGAAGCTTTGGTGTTTAGGTCAACTTCTTCTTTTACTTACAAAGTAGAATTAGTCTATTAATTTATATTGTTATTGATGAAAAGTACTTCAGAGATATCTTAATACATCATGTCTTATTTTATAGATAAACAAACTAATAGACTGATGGCTATTCAAACAACTGGTCAAATGATGAAGCAAGACAGGAAACCACATTGTCTGTATTCTAAGCAAATGAAAATGAAGTGATTAAAGTATAGTTTAGTTATGAAGTCTAATCAAGGACATAGTTACTTGGTCTTTATATTTTACCATGGTCTCCCAGGAACCGATGGAACAACAGTCACCAGAGTTAGGCAATTTTATTATTGCTGCCAAATGGTTATGCCCAAAGTCCTTTATGTTCATTATGAAAGTTAGTAACAAAATAAACATTCTTGTGGTTACTATGGAGTTAGACTAAGATTTGAACAAATGCTGCTTGAAGGGACTGATCTAGCCACTTCAGATGTAGTTTCCAAGGTAAAGATTGTGGTGAGGATGACTCCTCTGAAGGAGTCGGCTCTTGTGAATACTGCACTTCTAAGTTGCAATGTCATCTCCTACATTTATTCATTCTGGGCAGAAGTCAGAAATATTGTATAATTAGACTGGCTGATACCATGGATTCAAAGAAATAGTCTTTCATTTTCTCATTCTAGAATGATACAATGTGTACAAAATACTTCTATAGCAATCTGGGGTAAATTTTTGCTTAGTGGTAAAAAATGAATCAAAATATTCAGTGGAAACAGGTTGGGATAAGGTTAAAATAATACAGCTTTAATTCAGAATTCAATGCAAAATTCATTTGATCTTGTCATGTTTAGTTAGTGCTTTTTACACAGTTAAGAGAGTTTTGTGATTAAAGTATGATGCTTAAAATTTAGCTTAATTTTGATTATAGTGTGCAGCCAGGATTACAAGGACATATTCTGTGTCTTTGAATTGTTTTCAGTATTTTATTCTTTCCTTTTATGATGGATATTTTCTCTATAATTATTGAAGACGAAAGAAAGCCATAATCTTACGTGCTCTCTTGGTATTAACCAGGAAATGACTATTCAAAGTGTGTTAGTAATTTTTATCTTGAACTGGCATTATTTTATAGAAAGTGAAGATCTTTTAACCAGTTTTTATAATTGAAGATAACACACTGGAATGGCCAAGTGTTCATTTATTGTAGGGTGCTTCAAAGAGATAAAGGAACAATGAATATAATTTCTGTAAGTGACCATAGCTAATCAGACTACAGAGAGATTTTTTTCCCTCAAAGTTAAGAGATACCATGTTTTCAATAAGTATATTTCCCCCATGAATATACTGAATAATATAATAAGACCAGAATAATAGATTGGCTAATGTAATTTTTTTTAAAAAAGCTCTCAGCTCAACGTATTTCCAGCTAACATAACCACACCACCACTGGGCATGAGTCATTTTGGTATTGTAAGTATTATGTCCTGTGTGTTTTATGATAACAATTCTAAGAGAACACATATTTGTGCAATATTTAGTCTGGGTTGTAAAGTAGATTTAATTATATTTTGTGGGACTTTTCCTCCTTTTCAAAGAGTAAAGAGAAAGTACTTGGGGTTGGCATGTGTAATGGCAACAGTAAATATAGTAATGAATATAGAATATGAAAACAGAATAAGTTTTGTATGATACAAATTTGTTTCTTATCAGTTCTTCCTTCATAAAATGATCTATACTCTTCTTATACAAAATTGTTTAGAATACTTTTTTCCATAACAAAAGCAGATGAAATTGAAAGTATAAGAATAATAAAATTATTATATATAGATAATATAGACTTTAGTCATTCTATTATTAATAATAGAATATTATAGACTAGGCCAATAAAAATAGGAGTGTGGTAAAACACTCCTATTCCAGTTCTTCAAGGAAACATGAGATCAAAATGAAGAGAACCAAAATGCTTTGTAATTATTATTCTTATTTTTTAATAGTATCTGTATACTGGATACTGAATGTGTTGCTGTAAACTGGCAACAGTCACATCTGCAAGGAGCTTGTTAGAAGTACAAAAATCTCAGTCCCCATCATAAATTCAGAATTGCATTTAGCAAGATCCCCAAGTGATTCATATGCATGCTAAATTCTGAGAATTGTTGACATACAGAATTGCTTCTCCCCGCCCCTCACTTTTTCTGTAAATACCTGTGGAGGTAAACATTACAGAGTTTGATGATGTGATTAAACTCATGTTCATAGGAAGAACTTGTTTTCTCATGTTAGATTAGACTGTGTTGTTTCTGATAAGTATTAATTTTCCCTTTGAAAATGTGTGCTTGCATCTTTGGTAATTAGTGAGGAAATTAATGGCAACTCTCCACAGTCAAGAGCCTGAAGTGAATTCACATATTCTTTTTTATCCCCTGGTCCTGAGACTAGACCTCCCTATTAGTCTTTAGAGATTTGTAATGGCTGACATCTTGGATTCAGTGGCACTAAGCAAACCCTGAAAGGGACTATGACATTCCCCCAATTTTTGTGAGAAATGATGGGCTCTTTTCAGGGATAGAGTTGAGAAACAAGGAGCCAGAGTTTTAAAATAATGGTTGTGAGAGCAGGATGGAGAGATTAAGGAAGGAAAGAGGTCATGGGAGAAAACGTCCATTCTGGATCTTTCTCTATTTAGTGGTTTTCACCTTTTGCTAAAATGTCTGCTTTCTGGGCTCTACACAGACCAATAACATTAGAATCTCTGGTGGGACCTAGGTATCAATTTCTTTCTTTCTTTTTTTCTTCTCTTTCTTTCCTCCCTCTCTTTCCTCCTTTCCTTCCTTTCTTCCTTCTTTCAAAAAATTTCCATATCATTCTATTTTGTGACTAAGGTTCAGAACCGCTAAAGGTCTAAGTTTATAGTTTCTTTCACTTATGTGTTAAGTATGTTTTGTGTGGGGAAAGCTAGTAGGTAGGAAAAGTTTCACCATCTTGAATACTGGAAGAAAGCTCAAGCAGCAAATGAGACATGAAGTTTCCTTTGGAGACCACTGGGTCAGTCTATGCTCAGGCTCTGGAACAGTGTTACTAAAATAAAGTCTGTTCTCTGCTTCCTCTTATAAACCGCTTACAATCTAGCAAGAAAAAACACTTGTTGAGTGTGGTAGTCAGCCTCTAAGATGGTCCCTACTGATCTTTGTCTCTTAATATTCATGCTCTTATGTGGTCCCCTCTCACACTGAATCACTCAAGGCTAACTTCTGTTACCAACAGAATATAATAGAAATGATGGTGTGAGACATTCAAGACTGGGTCGTAAAAGATATTACAGCCTTTGCTTCAGTATCTTGAACCCGTGAGCTCTACCAAAAGTCAGCTGCCATCTTGTGAGGGTACTAAAGAGTTCCCAGTGGAGATGAACCAACTTACCAGCTATTTGAGTGAGTTGTCTTAGAAAAAGATTACCTAGCACAACGAGTCTTCAGATTACTGCAGCCCCGCTGACATTTGACTGGAGTGGTCATGGGAGACCCTGAGTCAGAACTGACCACTTTGGTGCACCCCAAGTCCTGATGTACAGAAACCATGAAAGATAATTATTGATGATTGTTCTTAGGCTGCTAAATTTTGGATAATTTATTATTCAGCAACAATAACTAATACAGCAGGGATCATCCAAACCATGGCTTCCCAGTAAAGTAATCAGTTTGAGGGCATATTTACAGATGATAAATAGAGTTAAATATTTTAGATCAAGTTACATTTGATTCTACTTAATTAAACTACTTTTATTTATTTATTTTTTTTTAATTTTATTTATTTTTAAATTTAACTTTACAATACTCTATTGGGTTTGCCATACATCGACATGAATCCACCACAGGTGTACACAAGCTCCCAATCCCGAATCCCCCTCCCACCTCCCACCCCACAACGTCTCTCTGGATCATCCCCGTACACCAGCCCCAAGCATCCTGCATCCTGTATCAAACATAGACTGGTGATTCGTTTCTTACATAATAGTATATATGCTTCAATGCCATTCTCCCAGATCATCCCGCCCTCTCCTACTCCCTCTGAGGCCAAAAGTCCATTGTCTATGTCTGTGTCCTTTTGTTGTCTCACATACAGGGTCATCATTACTATCTTTCTAAATTCCATATATATGTGTCAGTATGCTGTATTGGTGTTTTTCTTTCTGGCTTACTTCACTCTGTATAATAGGCTCCAGTTTCATCCATCTCATTAGAACTGATTCAAATTTATTCTTTTTAATGGCAGAGTAATACTCCATTGTGTATATATGCCACAGCTTGCTTATCCATTCATCTGTTGATGGACATCTAGGTTGTTTCCATGTCCTGGCTATTATAAACAGTGCTGCGATGAACATTGGGGTACATGTGTCTCTTTCAATTCTGGTTTCCTTGGTGTGTATGCCCAGCAGTGGGATTGCTGGGTCATAAGGCAGTTCTATTTGCAATTTTTTAAGGAATCTCCACACTGTTTTCCACAGTGGCTGTACTAGTTTACATTCCCACCAACAGTGTAAGAGGGTTCCCCTTTCTCCACACCCCCTCCAGCATTTATTGCTTGCAGACTTTTGGATCGCAGCCATTCTGACTGGTGTGAAATGGTACCTCATTGTGGTTTTGATTTGCATTTCTTTGATGATGAGTGATGTTGAGCATCTTTTCATGTGTTTGTTAGCCATCCGTATGTCCGAATTTTAAGTTTTATTTAATTTTAAATTGTGGCTAGCACATTGACAGAGAATTCTATGTAGTTTCTGGGAAGAACATAGAGACAACAAAAGTATTGTGCTTTAGTTTGTATGTTGTGAATTGAGAACATGTAGGAAACAGTTTATCTGTGGTATATTCAGTTAATATGATTCCTTCACCCATTAACCCCTAAATATGTGTCTCTTGGAGTAAATGGTGACAGACCACAAAGAAGCAGGTCATAAGGGACTGTTCATATCCAAGATGTGATTGACTTCAGGCTCTGTGACAATGCAGGAGTTTATATTGGAACTTGAAGGGAATTTTGATATATTTGTCAAAGATAATTTTCTGCATGGTGTCTGCTGATCTGCTTTCCAGAAAAGTACTGGCCCTGCCAGCTGCTGTCTTATTTCTTTTGCTAAATCTTATTGGGTGACTGCACACTACATTGCATGCTCAAGATTTCCAAGCAATGTAAGGTCCTTGCACTCTATTTATAGTTTTTAATATCCAGAGATTTTGATTTTCTTTATTTATGATAGTATAATGATGATGATGAATATTATGACTACTAACTATTAATGATTATGTTTAGATCAAACTAGTTTATTAAGTTTACCTAAGCTATGAGCCATGCTGTGTAGAGTTACCCAAGACAGATGGGTCATGTTGGAGAGTTGACAAAACATGGTTCAATGGCAAAGTACAATGGCAAAGTACATAAATATTCTTGCCTTGAGAACCTCATGAACAGTATGAAAAAGCAAAAAGTTATGACACCAGAAAATGAACCCTTCAGGTCAGTAGGTGCCCAGAATGCTACTGGGGAAGAGCAGAGAAACAGCTCCAGAAAGAATGAAGAGGCTGGGTCAAAGCAGAAATGACACTTTGTGGTGGATGTGTCTGGTGGTGAAAATACAGTCCAATGCTATAAAGAACATATTGCAAAGGAACCTGAAATGTTAGGTCCATGAATCAAGGTAAATTGGATGTGGTCAAGCAGGAGATGGCAAGAATGAACACTGATATTTTAGGAATTAGTGAACTAAAATGGACAGGAATGGGCAAATTGAATTCAGATGACAATCATATCTACTACTGTGGGCAAGAATCCCTAAGAAGAAATGGAGCAGCCCTCATAGTCAACAAAAGAGTTCAAAATGCAGTACTCAGGTGCAATCTGAAAAATGACAGAATGATCTCGGTTCATTTTCAAGGTGAACTATACAATATCACAGTAATCCAAATCTGTATCCCAACCATTAATGCCAAATAAGCTGAAGTCAATCGGTTTCTATGAAGACCTACAAGATCTTCTAGAACTAAGACCAAAAAAAGATGTCTATTTCAACATAAGGGATTGAAATGCAAAAGTAGGAAGTCAAGAGATGCCTGGAGTAACAGGCAAGTTTGGCCTTTGAATACAAAATGAAGCAGGATAAATATCAACAGAGCCTTATCTACAGAACACATTGCTCATAGCAAATACACTTTTCCAACAACCCAAGAGATGACTCTATACATGGATATTACCAGATGGTCAATACTGAGATCAGATTGATTATATTCTTTGTAGCCAAAGATGGAGATGCTCTACACAATCAGCAATAACAAGACATGGAGTTAACTGTGGCTCAGATCATCAGGGTGTATTGTAAAATTCACACCCTGTATTGTAAAATTCAGGCTTAAATTGAACTAAATAGGGAAAACCACTAGGCCGTTCAGTTATGACCTAAATCAAATCCCTTATGATTATACAGGGGATGTGATGAATAGACACAAGGCATTAGATCTGGTAGATAGAGTGCCTGAAGAAATATAGACAGAAGTTCATAACATTGTACAGGAGGCAATAACCAAAACCACCCCAAAGAAAAATAAATGCAAGAAAGCAAAGTGGTTGTTTGAGGAGGCCTTACAAATAGCTGAGAAAAATTGAGACGCAAAAGGCAAAGGAGAAAGGGAAAGATATACCCAAATGAATGCAGAATTCCAGAGAACAGCAAGGAGAGATTAAAAAAAAAAAGTCTACTTAAGTGAACAGTGCAAAGAAATAGAGGAAAGCAATGGAATGAGAAAGACTAGAGATCTCCTCAAGAAAACTGGAGATAGCAAGGGAACATTTCATGCAAGATGGGCACAATAAAGTTCAGAAACATCAAGGACCTAACATAAGTAGAAGAGATTAAGAAAAGTTGAGAAGAACACACATAAGAAGGTACAAAAAAGTCTTGATGACCCAGATAACCATGATGGTATGGTCATTCACCTAGAACCAGACATCCTGGAATGTGAAATTAAGAGGGCCTTAGGAAGCATTGATGGCTCAGAGGTTAAAGCATCTGCCTGCAATGCAGGAGATCTGGGTTCGATCCCTGGGTTGGGAAGATCCCCTGGAGAAGGNTCACCTAGAACCAGACATCCTGGAATGTGAAATTAAGAGGGCCTTAGGAAGCATTGATGGCTCAGAGGTTAAAGCATCTGCCTGCAATGCAGGAGATCTGGGTTCGATCCCTGGGTTGGGAAGATCCCCTGGAGAAGGACATTGCAACCCACTCCAGTATTCTTGCCTGGAGAATCCAATGGAGGGAGGGGCCTGGTGGGCTACAGTCCATGGGGTTGCAAAGAGTCGGACATGACTGAGCGATTTCACGTTAGGAAGCATTACTATGAACAAAGCTAGTAGAGGTGATGGAATTCCAGCTGAGCTATTTAGAATTCAAAAAGATGATGATGTTAAAGTATTGCACTCAGTATGTCAGCAAATTTGGAAAACTCAACAATGGCCTCAGGACTGGGAAAGGTCAGTTTTCTTTCCAATCCTCAAGAAGAACAATGCCAAAGAAAGCTCAAACTACTGTATAATTGCGTTCATTTCACATACTAGCAAGGTAATGCTTAAAACCCTTCAAAGTAGGTTTCAGCATGATGTGAACCAAGAACTTCCAAATGTACAAGACAGATTTAGAGATGGTAGAGGAACCAAAAATCAACTTGCAAACACCTGTTGGGTCATAGAAAATGCAACAGAATTCCAGAAAACATCTACTTCTGCTTCATTGAATATGCTAAATCCTTTGACTATGTAGATCACAACAAACTGTGGAAAATTCTGAAAGAGATGAATACCAAACCAGCTTACCTGTCTCCTGAGAAATCTTTATACAGGTCAAGAAGCAATAGTTATAACTGAACATGGAACAGACTAGTTCCAAATTGGGAAAGGAGTATATCACAGCTGTATATTATCACCCTGCTTATTTAACTTATATGCAGAGTACATCATGAGAAATGATGGGCTGGATAAATCACAAGCTGGAATGAAGATTGCCAGGAGATATATCAACAGCCTCAAATATGCAGATGGTACCACTCTCATGGCAGAAAGTGAACCGAGTCTGAAGAACCTCCTGATAAGGGTAAATGAGAAGAGTGAAAAGCCTATTTTAAAACTCAATATTCACAATGGAATATTACTCAGCTATTAAAAAGAATGCATTTGAATCAGTTCCAATGAGGTGGATGAAATTGGAGCCTATTATTCAGAGTGAAGTAAGTCAGAAAGAAAAACACCAATATAGTATATTAATGCATATATATGGAATTTAGAAANATGGAATATTACTCAGCTATTAAAAAGAATGCATTTGAATCAGTTCCAATGAGGTGGATGAAATTGGAGCCTATTATTCAGAGTGAAGTAAGTCAGAAAGAAAAACACCAATATAGTATATTAATGCATATATATGGAATTTAGAAAGATGGTAACGATGACCCTATATGTGAGACAGCAAAGAGACACAGATGTAAATAACAGACTTTTGGACTCTGGGAGAAGGCAAAGGTGTGATGATTTGAGAGAATAGCATTGAAACATGTATATTATCATATGTGAAATAGATAGTCAGTCCAGGTTTGATGCATGAGACATTGTGCTCAGGGCTAGTACACTGGGATGACCCTGAGGGATGGGATGAGGAGGGAGGTTGGGAGGGGGGTTCAGGATGGGGAACATATGTATACCCATGGCTGATTCACGTCAATGTATTGCAAAAACCACTACAATATTCTAAAGTAATAAGCCTCTAATTAAAAAAGAAACAACAAAAAACTCTCAACATTCAATAAACTATCATCATGGCATCCGGTCCCATCACTCCATGGCAAATACACGGGGGAAAAGTGGAAACAATGGCAGATTTTATTTTCTTGGGCTCCAAAATCACTGTGGATGGTGGCTGCAGCCACAACATTAAAAGACACTTGCTTCTTGGAAGAAAAGCTGTGACAGTGTATTTAAAACAGTGTATTTAAAAGAGAGACATCACTTTACTGACAAAATCAGTATAGTCAAAGCTATGGTTTTTCCAGTAGTCATGAATGGATGTGAGATTTGGACCATAAAGAAGCCTGAGCACCAAAGAGCTGATGCTTGCAAACTGTGGTGCTGAAGACTCTGGAGAGTCTTGGACAGCAAGGGGATCAAACCAGTCAACTTTTTTGTTTTTTTGCCTTATGCAAGATTTTCAAATATGTTATACATAGATAGACATTGTGTTTTGCAACTTGAATTTTATTCAAAACACACATGAAATTGTTCTATTTTATGATCAGCTAATTTTTTCTAACAGAAAAAAAATGATGGTACACTTTTGAAGTAATCAGTGGTTGATGACATGCTCTCTGATTAAGTAAGGATTTTTTTTTTTTTTTGCTATATAGGTATTTGTGGATTATATGTTTATCTGATTTGTTATTTTGGATGTTTCTTTATATCAATTATCAAATTTTTAAAAATTTGTTATTATTTCAAAATTAAAAGGAAATTTTATTTTTGAAATTGAAACAGACACATATGTAAAGTCCTACCACTTAGACCACTCTGAATTGTTTATACATATACACACACATTTTTATAGAAACGAGCTCTGTTATGTCTATATGCACATTTTTACAAAAATGAGTTCATAATTTATGGATTGCTTTGAAATTTTTTTCATTTTACAATAAAGAATATCATAGTTTCATGGCATTATATGTGTTATAGTTATTGAAATAGATATTTATATATAAATATCAAGTTTTTAAAAATTAATTAATTTATTTTTTAAATTTTACTTTACAATACTCTATTGGCTGGAACCTATTATACAGAGTGAAGTAAGCCAGAAAGAAAAACACCAATACAGTATACTGACACATAAATATCAAGTTTTTAAAGAGTCTTTGATATACAAAGACTGCTGTGTATGCTGCTGCTAAGTCACTGCAGTTGTGTCCGACTCTGTGCGACACCATAGACGGCACCCCATCAGGCTCATCTGTCCCTGGAATTCTCCAGGCAAGAATACTGGAGTGGGTTGCCATTTCCTTTTCCAATGCATGCAAGCATGCTAAGTCACTTCAGTCATGTCTGACTCTGTGCAACCCCATGGACAGCAGCCCACCAAGCTCCCCTGTCCATAGGATTCTCTAGGCAAGAATACTGGAGTGGGCTGCCATTTCCTTCTCCAGTTTGTGTTTATACTAACATCCAAATTTTAATATAGTAATTTCAGAATCATGTCTACTACTTCTTAATCAAATCATGAGGCAAAATGGGAAAAATAATAGATGTAAAAAATATACACAGATGTTTCAATTAAATCTATGTCAACCTGCTGTTACTTCTTGGGAAAGTCATTCTTCCTCAGGGTGCTGAAGGACAGAACAGGATTTTGTTTGTAAAAATGAGGAAATGCCTGAAATATGAAATTACTGAAACACTGTTACTTCACCAAGCCTTTGAGGTCTAGCTGAATGATTGCTCTAATTGTGAAGATTCAAGCATGCATTCTTCAAGGCTGTGGCTTGAAGAGCTAAACTTTCCTTTGCCTGTCTTACTTTCTCAGCTTCCCTCGCAGTATTTTATGGGGTTACTCTTAAAATGACTGCTTGTATTGGAATGCTGCATCTGGTGAAATCTAAATTATATCACTTTTTAATAAAAATTTATTTTAGAGTATTTGAACTTGTCTATGTTTTTAAATTTTCTACTGAATTATGTCATCTGTATATAACAGTTTTATTTCTTCATTTCTAATTATTATTGTATTCTTTTGTAAAACATTTAGTTTTGGAAGAATAATGGCATAAGAATAAACGTCATGTTTCTTAGAAACACATTTATAAGTGACAGTGAGAAAACTGGCCTTCTACTGTGTATCTATCTTCTTCACGGAGGAAAAGGTTTTTCTAACTGGGAAGAGTAGACTGAGTATTGTAATAGTGAGTGACTTCTTAGGTGTGAATTTGAGACCTAAGGCCACAACTGGTTCTTTTTTTTAGTATTTATTTTATGATTTTATTTTTTAATTGCTTTATAATGTTGTATTAGTTTCTGCTGTACAACGATGTGAATCAGCTGTCAATATACATATATTGAGCCTCCCAGGCACCCCCCGATTCTATCCCTCTAGGTTGTGACAACACTGAGATGAGCTCCTTGTGTTATACAGAAGCTTCCCGCTAGCTACCTATTTTACAAAAGGTAGTGCATGCATGTTAATGCTACTCTCTCAGTTCATCTCACCCTCTTCTTCCCCCACCACGTCCATGAGTCTTCTATCTATGTCTGTGTCTTTATTACTGTTCTGCCAATAGGTCCATTAGTACCTTTTTTTTTAAGATCCCATGTATATGTTTTAAAATACGGTATTTGTTTTTCTCTTTCTGACTTACTTCACTCTGTATAACAGGCTCTAGGTCCATCCATGTTACTACAACTAATTCAGATTAGTTCCTTTTAATGGCTGAGTAATAATATTCCATTGTATATATGTATCACAACTTCTTTATCCATTCATTTTTCAGTGGATGTCTAGGTTGCTTCCATGTCCTGAAATATAGTGTTTCTATAAACATTGGGGTGCATGTGTCTTTTTGAATTATGATTTCCTCAGGGTATATGCACGGTAGTGAAATTGCTGGGTCATATAGTAGTTTTATTTCTAGTTTTTAAAGGAAAACTGATTCATTCTTATTCCTTAATTCACCATATCTCTATGCAGTATATTGTGCATAGAGTGTATTTTAAACATTGTAAATACTGAGAAAGGTAGATAGATCTGCACCCATGAACATGAGGTAGACAGAGAGCTATAAACCTTATATAATGATGTTTTACAAAGAAAATAAATCCAAATCAAGAAGTATTTCATTTATATTTTCAGTCATTTATTAATTAGTTCTTTCATATCGTAAATATTATCTGATATATAAGATAGCTATATTCTAATTTTTAAGAAATACCAGAGAACAATATTTTTGACATCAATCTGAACTAGAAACATTGTATTTTCACTTTAAAAATGATGGTAGAGAATTATGTAAATTATTGCCTTTCCTTTATTAACTTAATACAGTATTCTTGAAGTAATAGTCATGCATGTAGTTTATGAGCCTTTGGAAGATGCTCTAGATAATCTCTAGGAACTAGCTAACTTCCATTCACTCGAGATAAATCATGCTAAATGCACATGATTTTCCATTTTGTTAGAATCTCTGGAGAACAGAAACTTCCATGGATAAAATGCAATTCAATTTTTTCTGTCACAGCAATATATCTGACTGTGTATGTGTGTGTTCATTCACTCAGTTGTGTCTCACTGTTTGCAACCCCATGGATTGTAACTTGCCAGACTCCTCTGTCCATGGAATTTTCCAGGCAAGAATACTGAAGTGGGTTGCCATTTCCTACTCCAGGGGATCTTCTTGACCCAGGGTTTGAACCTGTGTCTTCTGCATCTTCTGTAGATTCTTATCACTAAAACTCCTGGGAAGACACATCTGACAATATCTTTTGCAAATACATGGTGGTTAGGAAATGTATTGAATGATAGAGTTGTTGATATTTAGTGATATTTATTTTAAATACATGTCTACTATGTGTTATAAATAATTCTATAATTTTCTAATAGAATGTGACTAGCTAGTCTACTGAGTGACTTCACTTTCACGTTCATGCATTGAAGAAGGCAATGGCATCCACTCCAGTGTTCTTGCCTGGAGAATCCCAGGGATGGGGGAGCCCGGTGGGCTGCCGTTTATGGGGTCGAACAGAGTCGGAAACAAATGAAGTGATGCAGCAGCAGGAGCAGCAGCAGCAGCAGCTAGTCTATACTCTTACCTGTTGGCTGAATATTTCCATTGATATTTCTGATAAAGTTTTAGAAGTGAAGATACACAAGTGGGGTGCATAACTGAAAATAAATGACAAACATAATAATAAAAGTGATGCCAATTGACAGAGACACACTAGTCCAAAAGCAATGAAACAAAATCAAGCAGAAACAAATTTCAAGTTCTGTTTAGATTCATAATATTAGCTGCATGAGAATAAGCTGACTTGGCTACAGTGCAGATGGCAAAGTTCTGGAACTTCAGTTTGATGGAAACCATAAAATAAGCCAATAGTGTTATGTAGCTATGGCATCCCACTCCAGTACTCTTGCCTGGAAAATCCCATGGATGGAGGAGCTTGGTGGGCTGCAGTCCATGGGGTCTCTAGGAGTCGGACACAACTGAGCAACTTCACTTTCACTTTTTACTTTCTTGAATTGGAGAAGGAACTGGCAACCCATTCCAGTATTCTTGCCTGGAGAATCCGAGGGATGGGGGAGCCTGGTAGGCTGCCATCTATGGGGTTGCACAGAGTTGGACATGACTGAAGCGACTTAGCAGCAGCAGCTATTAAAAAAAATAGACTGCACAATTGTTAAGTTGCATTAATGAAATATTGTCTCTAGGACAATAAAGGGAATAGAAGAAACAATTTTACCAAATACTGTTCTAGTAAGATGACTTATGGAATAAAGTGTCAAAATCCTTCAATTATACTTTAAGCTAGATTTTCCAATCAGAGTACATTCAGAGGACAGAGAATTATGAAAATTAAATCTTTTGAGACAAGACTGAGAGAATAAGGATATTTTTTCTGTAGGAGAAAAGTCCAAGAAGATATTTTCAGAGTTCTTTGGTCTACATGGGAAGCTTTCATGTTGAAGAGGCCAGAGAAAATTTGGTGAACTAGAAAGTTAATCTAAAATATTAGTGTGAAATTAAATGGATGAATATTTTTTGTCCAAGATGAGAAATAAAATAGTTATCCAAAACAAATCTAACATGTGAGGAAGAACCCTTTAAAATAGAGTCATTTAATCCAAAATCTTTATCTCAGAGTGGATTTTGGGGTCAAATGGCATACCAGTTATTTACCATTGCATAAAAAATCGCTGTGGAAGGTGACTGAAGCCATGAAATTAAAAGACACTTACTCCTTGGAAGAAAAGCTATGACAAACCTAGATGGTGTATTAAAAAGGAGAGGCATCATTTTTCCAACAAAGATCCATACAGTCAAAGCTATAGTTTTTCCAGTAGTTATGCATGGATGTGAGAGTTGGACCATAAAGAAGGCTGTGGTTGGTGGTGGTTTAATCACTAAGTTGTGTCTGACTCTTGCAACCCCATGGACTGCAGCCCACCAAACTCCTCTGTCTGTGGGATTCTCCAGGCAAAAATATAGGAATGGGTTGCCATTTCCTTCTCCAGGGCATCTTTAGCAACAAAGAATTGATGCTTTTGAACTGTGGTGCTGGAGAAGATTCCTGAGAGTCCCTTGAACAGCAAGGAGATCAAACCAGTCAATCCTAAAGGAGATCAACCCTGATTGGAAGGACTGGCTGGAAAGACTGGTGCTGAAGCTGAAGTTTAAGTAATTTGGCCAACTGGTGCAAAGAGCCAACTCATTGCAAAACAATAACAACAAACAAACAAACAAACAAACAAACAAACAAAAACCCTGATGCTGGGAAAGACTGAAGGCAAAAAGAGAAGGGTGTGACAAAGGATGAAATGATTGGATGGAATCACTGACTCAATTTCAATGGATGTGAGTTTGAGCAAACTCAAGGAGATGTAATAAAGGACAAGGAAACCTGGTATGCTGCAGTTCATGGGGTGGCAAATAATCGGACACAATTTAGCAACTGAACAACAACATTACCCCCAAACTTGGTGAAAACAAATTTTATTTCAGTAATCCTTTGATGGGTCAGGAACTCAGAAGTGCTTGCACAGGCAGTTTTCACTTGGGGTTTGTCATGTAGAATTTCGGTTTCCTCACGGTATATGCTCAGTAGTGAGATTGCTGGGATTATACACATCTGAACCCACTGTAATCATAGGAAGGTCTGTATTGACTGAATCCTAGGACTGGATGTCCAGGATGACTTGCTAACCTGGCTGGCAGGTTTTGTTGGCAACTGGATAGAAGCTTGTTTGGGGCTGCCAACTGGAGTATGTATATGGGGCCTTAATTTCCTCACTTGATGGTTGATTCAGGGTAGTTGGACTTCATATATAGAGATTCAAGAATATCAAAACATGTGTCCCAGTGCACAAGAGAAGCCACATTAACCCTTGTGGCGTAGCCTCAGAAGTTATGCAGCATCACGTTTTCAGTGCTCTAGGTGGTATCTGTGAGTCAGAAGCCTACATGGATGCACAGGAGGAGAATACAGATCCTGTTTTTGATGGAGGGGCTTCCCTAGTGGCTCAGATGATGAAGAATCTGCACGAGACCCAGATTTGATTCCTGCTTCGGGAGGATCCCTTGGAGAAGGAAATGGCTACCCACTCCAGTATTCTCTCCTGGAGAATTTAATGGCCAGAGGAGCCTGGCAGGTCTGTGGGGTCACAAAGAGTTGGACAGGAGTGCCCAAAATTTGTGGACACAAAACTGCCAGATAACCTCCTAAGTAACTTCCAACTTGGAGTTTATGACTTTATGAATCTGTTTGGTTAACTGGTAAGATTTTAAGAAAAATAGGGACTTTTTATATTTTTTAGAAATTCACAGTTGAGAGTTGGGCTTTCTTGAAATTATTCATTGGTGTTATCACATGAAATATTTTTAGATTTATATTTACATACACACCAGGGATATTATTAGAAATATACAGCTACAATTATAAGATCTCCCAAATAATTTATTTGAAATTATGACTATAAATATGTAAGTAATGCTCTAAAGCATTTTTTTTCTTTTTTTTTAAAATTTGACTTTACAATATGCTATTGGCTTTGCCATACATCGACATGAATCCACCACAGGTGTACACAAGCTCCCAATCCTGAATCCCCCTCCCACCTCCCACCCCACAACGTCTCTCTGGATTGTCCCTGTACACCAGCCCCAAGCATCCTGCATCCTGCATTGAACATAGACTGGCGTCTCGTTTCTTACATAATAGTATATATGCTTTAATGCCATTCTCCCAAATCATCCCGCCCTCCGCTACTCCCTCAGAGGCCAAAAGTCCTTTCTCTATGTCTGTGTCCTTTTGTTGTCTCACCTACAGGGTCATCATTACTATCTTTCTAAATTCCATGTATATGTGTCAGTATGCTGTATTGATGTTTTTCTTTCTGGCTTTTAAAACTAGAAAGTTTGACTAGTTTAGGTCAGTGGAAGGACCATGATTAGACAGGCATGTAATTTACAAGCTCAGAAAATTTGGGGATTCTCTACTAGTCTTATTGAATAGAAACAGGTCCTAGGAATTAAAAAAAATAAAACTTGAATGTAATCACCGTGTTTGGTGACATGAACTTGGGGTGTTGTGTTTTACAGGTCTATAGAGCTATGCTCATGAGGATGAAGTCTAATCCTTAGCAGAATCTCAATTGAATAACCACTGAAGACAGTGTATATGTGTTGATTCCCATCACTCACCTTGTTAACTCCTAAGACCCAGCACTCACTATTGCTTGCATTTGCCCTTTGGTGTGCCATTTGGGGCCTCCTGAAATCTGACCTGGACACACCCTTATTTTACTTCCACTAGTATAACCAGATTATAGCATTCTGTCCACTTCCTAATGGCATCTGACCTCAGACCCAAATATGGTTTTGTCTTGGTTTTCTTACTAGATGCAGACAAATTTACCTACTCTCATCAATAGGCTGGGCTCCATCTATTTTAATTTACTTTTCTGAGATTTTAGCAAAAGGATTTATACTTCAAAAACAAACAAACAAACTAGAGGAAGGACATCTATGCTTTTACAAAGTAGCTTCTAAGTAACTATAAAATTTTGATAAAGCTAATCATTATCTTTTCTTGATATTTCNCTCCTCTTTTATTTCATCAAGAGGCTTTTTAGTTCCTCTCCACTTTCTGCCATAAGGGTGGTGTCATCTGCATATCTGAGGTTATTGATATTTCTCCTGGCAATCTTGATTCCAGCTTGTGCTTCATCCAGCCTGGCATTTTGCATGATGTACTCTGCATAGAAGTTAAGTAAACAGGGTGACAGTATACAACCTTGACATACTCTTTTCCCAATTTGGAATGAGTCCATTGTTCCATGTCTGGTTCTAACTGTTGCTTCTTGATTGGCATACAGGTTTCTCAGGAGGCAGGTAAGGTATTCTGGTATTCCCATCTCTTTAAGAATTTTCCACAGTTTGTTGTGATCCACAGAGTCAAAAGTTTTAGTGTAGTCAATGAGGCAAAAGTAGATGTTTTTCTGGAATTCTCTTACTTTTTCTATGATCCAAGTAATGTTGACAATTTGTTCATTACCACTGAAAGACCCTAATTTATAGAGCATAGAAGAATTATTTCAGTCTTCCAAACACTATAAAACATTCTGCTCTAGTGCACATATCTTGGCTAAGAAAACCTAAACACGTGCTGGTAGCATCCTTCCTTGAAAAGCAAAGCAAGAGGACATTAGGAAGAGGCAGCTATAGTTTTTCAAACTCCTTAAATAAAAGTACTCTTTGCTTAAGGAGTACATCTCAAATAATCAAATACTCCTGATGAATCTCTAAGATGAATTCTTCCTAGATCTAGCTCTAATTTCCATTTTCCCCTTTCTACTTTGTAATGGCATGGGATGTTTTCAAAAATACGTCAGAATCAAGTCTCTAAAGAGTGAGCAAACTATACACACATCTGAAAATCCTAGAGGAGAATCACAAACCAGTTATTCAGGAATGACATTCTATATTATAAGCAAGGAACTCAAGCATTTTCCCATACTGCTCCTCGAAATGAGACAAATCTCATTTGCCAACATTAGTGCTAACTTCTCCAGTGACCATTGGGTCTTTTAGTAGCCAAAAGACTTGATCACATCGTAGGAGAAAATAATTGTTCTTAGGATATTGTCTTCTGTTGCTACTTCCTTACACTCCACCTACATTCCACTTAGAGTAAGTGGAAAAGAAATGATAAAATAGATTTGAAAGACTAATACAAATACATTTTCCCTTTGAAATATGTGATTTGCTTTATTTCTGTTTTTTTTTTTTTTTTCCCTTGAGCTCTTCTTGGAAAAGTAATTTCTCTTGTTCTGGAAGAGGCAATAAAATTCTATACAATTTTTAAAATTCAAATTTACTTTCTCTCTCTCAACTTCTCTTTCTTTTTTTACAGAGTACTATTTACAATGAATAGTTATGACAGACTCCCTTCCTTCCTTGGGGACAATTTAAGTTTTAATTTACATCACTAATTACCCTTGGACAAAGGTGTTTGTTCAATCTACATTGCTGCTTATTTGACAGTTCTCCAACAATGCAGAGGGAAAGTATTTGGTGAACTCTGATTCTCTTCCTTTGGTATTTTGTTCTAGGATAGACAGCATTGATTCAGTTCCAGGGGCATGTAGAAGATAGTTAGAGGTCTAAGTAAAGCTGCAGGTTAACATGCATTCAACACTGAGCATCTGCCAGACAAAAACACAAGAGTTATGTGTACATGAATTTGCTTTAAAAGTTTTACAGATTTTGCAGATCACATCTTTCAGATTGCACATTTTGTTCCTAGAGAGTTTATATACCTTTCCAAGAAGCAACTGTTTGAATTTACACTCCTATGCTCTTTGATCAGAGAAGGCAATGGGATCCCACTCCAGTACTCTTGCCTGGAAACTCCGATTGATGGAGGAGCCTGGTAGGCTGCAGTCCATGGGGTCGCTGAGTCAGACACGACTGAGCGACTTCACTTTCACTTTTCACTTTCATGCATTGGAGAGGGAAATGGCAACCCACTCCAGTGTTCTTGCCTGGAGAATCCCAGGGATGACGGAGCCCAATGGGCTGCCATCTGTGGGGTCGCACAGAGTCGGACACGACTGAAGCGACTTAGCAGCAGCATGCTCTTTGATATATCAATTCTTGTATGTTGATTTTGTTTTTAAGGTACAAATGTTGAAATCACTGGAGGAAACATTTATTGGATATTTACTTGGAGGCCAAACTGATCTGAATACATTTTCAGTAACTACCAGTTTGAGTGTTTTGTCATTTCAGTCTCCTTACTGGAAGCTTCTGAGTAAAGCTGAGCAGATGAATTGAGCTTTCAGGTGCGCATCAGAGGACTTGATAATACTGATCATTTCTTCTTCTTTGTCTTCAACAAGGATGCACTAAATGCTTATTCGTTAACTCATTCCCACAGTCATTTTACCAGCTAAGAAAATTCTATTTTTTCCCAAGGATTTAATTCATTCTGAAATTTTTTAGTTCATTATGAAACTATGTTACCCTTTCATTGATTTCTTCCTGGTTATTATCTTAAAATAATAACTTAAAAAAGTCCTTCTATTATAATAAAAAATCAAAGCCTACCATAAAGGAAGTCTGCATGATCTTTGTTTCAGTGTTTCTAACCTTTGAACCTTGGGCAAATCAGTGATACTCAGTTTGTGCACGTGTTTGTTGGACATAGTGTTGCCTACTGTGCTGATTTCACAGGGTGATTGTAAGAATTAAATGTTCTAAACTATGTTCTTTGGGACAGATACTTTCCAGTACAGTGATTTTACTTCACTGGGCAGCCTCTGCAGGCATTCCACAGCTTTCATATTCTAAGGCCATGTGCTTGGGATGGAGCCATCAGAGACGGTAAGATTCACTTCTGCTTAAGAGTGTAATTACACCATTCAAAGTTGCCCAAAGAAGACTCACCTCAGATCCAAGTCTGTAAATAATTAATAAGAAATGTGAAAAAGTTTACTGGTTAATTATTCTTGGAAAACTAACAAGGCTATAGCTAGAATAACAGCTGGGGATATATATCTTTTTACTGCAATAGTCAACAATATTTTGATTTAAGAACATGGAAGACATAAATCTGGGCATTACAAGTTCAAGAGTCAGTTGATATGACTGACTTACAGACATACTTCACATTGCTCTCTGTGTATGCTGAATGCAAGATCTAGGGCTTCATTAATTCAGATGAATTGAGCAAACGGCTGATGTCTGACCTGAATGTTTGCCCTTTGATGATTGAAGGCAGATACATCGATGTGTGTTGTTGCATGAGCCTCACAGAGAAATGAGCTTGTAAATCTCAAGTAATAAAAGGTATTTCAAAAGAAATAGGTCATGGAATAAAGATGAGTTACAAATGCAATACATTTTTTTCATGATTTGTATAACATCATGTTGCCCTAATGTTTTAGTGTTTTAAAAAAATACATTAAATGACCTCTAAAGAGTAGAGGATCCAGTGATTTAAAAGGGCATTTATATGTATTTCTTTACTGCACTGTTTCAAGAAATAAAAATGTTCTGAGTTGATGAAGGTGAATACATTAATTTTGCTCTGCAAGTAGAATAAGACAGTTTGTTTCCTAAATTGATCACTGACAGCTCCCCCGATCTGCAACAGTCTCCTAACCTCTCAAGTTCTAGATGAAGAAGAACTTCTTTACTGAGCTGTTTACCAACACCTAAAAGTTAAAAATGCAAAAAAAAAAAAAAAAAAACCCAGAAGTGTCACATTGCTTTGTCTCATAAACAGTGATTGAAATCCAGCAATGTGTCAGATGCTCTGTTTGGGTGCATACTACAGCGCCTGGCAGGTGCAATAGAAGAGAATGTGTTGGGGTCAGATGAATTAGGTTTGGATTTCCTTGACACTTACTAGCGTGACCATATTCCCCTCTTCAGAATGCTCTTCATCCTACTTNCAATGTGTCAGATGCTCTGTTTGGGTGCATACTACAGCGCCTGGCAGGTGCAATAGAAGAGAATGTGTTGGGGTCAGATGAATTAGGTTTGGATTTCCTTGACACTTACTAGCGTGACCATATTCCCCTCTTCAGAATGCTCTTCATCCTACTTAGTCAGAGAAGCAGTTATTTGAATTGTAAGGAGTCTTACAACCTAGAAGGAGAGATAAAACACATACACAAATAACTACAAATGTAAGGTTTTCATGATGCTATAGGCAAAACACAAAGGCCTAGAGGAAATCATATAAATAAAAATTACTTTCTGTGTGAATAAAAGATTGGATTAAGAAGAGCTTTATTGGTAAGACAGCAATTTATCTGGAATAAAATTGATTATGAAGAATGAGACAGTTGCTGACAGATGAATATGAATGGGAAGACATTCCAAGTTGATTAGGAGATTTGGCAAAGTCTGGAAAGAAAGAACAGATGTTCTTTGATGACATGAAGCTTTACAACATAGCCATACAGGCATTGCTACTCAAAGTGGACAGTGGACCAGAAGCATCATAGTAATCTGGAAGCTTGTTAGAAATGCAGAAACCTCCAGCCTTAGTACAGTTTCACCAAATCAGAATTTGTGTTTGAACAGGATTCTATGTGATTCAGACATTACAGTGAAGTTTAAGAAGCACTAATTTAGGCTGCATATAGAGTGAGTGTTCTCAAAGATAAGATTTAAAAATAAATAAAATACTAAGTCTGAAAGGTCCTTAGAACTTGTCTAGCTTGACATTTGGTTGAGGAAACTAGTTAGAAAGTGGTTGATTCTAATGGATTTGAACTTATTTTTCCTGACATCAATGCAGAACTTCTTTCATTGCACCATACTGACAGCCTTCAATACTGGACTCAGGGTTTTAACATGGTCTATCAGGCAGTGAAGCACAGTTGAAGGTCTCTGATTAGGTTTGTTAGAGAAAAGTAACTAGAATTTAGGGAGATAAATTTAGTGTAAAAGTATAGAATAAACTGAAGGAGAAAAATCCAAACTAAGAAGATAGTTAAACAGCCTTAAGGAGAGTGAGAAGTAGAAAAATGAGAACCACTTGGAAGTTAATGTTTTTCACCTACTTCTTTTGAATTAAATCTTATAGATATATTTGACTCTTTCTACCTTGAACCCTTGCTCCAACCCATCACGTAAAACAACACCTCAGTATTTCTCAAACAACAACAACAAAAAACAGTTTCAACAACCTGCTTTTCCCTCAAGAATGTTTATTTAATGGTTTCCTAAGGCCAATAACCATCAACCTACCTATCAAGTTTTATATTCTATTAACCACTGCTTCCATGACATCATCTTTACTTGGAATATCTGCACTTGTTCACTAATTAGTTAATTCAAACCATCCAGTCATTCATTCATGTACTCAATAATCCATTCACATCATACATATTTAATTAATCCCAATGTGTGCTAGTCTTTCTGCTATGATGGTCCATATGATAGACTCATCTTCATAGAATTTAAAGGTTAGCACTTACAGAAGTTCAGCTGTGTATCAGGAATACAGCTAGATGTGCAAGATAAAAATAGTATTTGATCTTAGCTAAGGGTCTTGTGAGGTGTGTTCAACTAGAAATAGTGGGCTCAAGTGATTTGCTGACACTGCATATTGTGGTCTGTTATTTGTGAATTTTGCTAGCCTGCTGCTGTTTATATATAGAGGCTTATTATGCTGTAAGGATATCTTTCTCTGTATTCATATGAACATGTCTTATTCAAATAAAGAAAATGATAAGATATATTAAAAACTAATGTTCAGGTCCATTTGGGTTTAGTCTGTTGGGTGATAGAAATGCGAGATAACTTTGATAATCAAGCCAAAAAAGTCATCATATATTCCATTGGGAAGAACTGGGAAGACTGACAGACTTTTACATTGTTATTATTATCTTTTGTACAAGAAAATTTATGTAAGAAATAGATCCCACTTCAGAAAGACTTCATTCATGTTGTTTATCTGTAGTGAGAATCTTTAAGCTATGGGTGTGGAGGAACTGTCATTAACATTGTGCCCTGGAATAGAGCCCAGGCCACCACTCAACAGTTTGCAGGTCTCTGTTAAAAATGACCAGTTTCCTCATTTTGACCAAAATATCAACGATGCTTTCTAACNATGTTGTTTATCTGTAGTGAGAATCTTTAAGCTATGGGTGTGGAGGAACTGTCATTAACATTGTGCCCTGGAATAGAGCCCAGGCCACCACTCAACAGTTTGCAGGTCTCTGTTAAAAATGACCAGTTTCCTCATTTTGACCAAAATATCAACGATGCTTTCTAACATTTCTCAGTTGTCCGGTATGCCCTTGTTTTATCTCATCCTCACAGGAACTGGGGAAATTCTTGCTCATAAGATGGAAAATCTGGTGAAATGGTTTCTGGTAATTTTTTCAAGGGGGGGAAAAAAAAAAAGATCTGTTCTCTGACTAGCCAGTCTGTTTAGTTAAATTATCAGAAATCCTCTGAAGATTTATGCTGGTTGGAAGAACCAGAGGCTGAAGTTGTAGAGCAAAGCATTCATTTCTGTCTTAATTCTTGTTGGAATTAAGGAATTTTGTTAAAACTTGTGAAACTTGAGTGACTTAGTGCAATTTGAAAGCCCTTTGGGGGAATTTCAGAGGGGAAACGAGTACCTCCTGTGCTGCATTTAATATCAGTCCTTGCTGTTGGGAGGAAAAAAAAAATGCTATTTTGGGATGTTTTAATTTGCACACAGCTGGTTATCTAGGCTGAGCATCATTTTTTTTTTTTTTCTGAGTTTAAGATGTTCCATATTATGGTTGATCTTTTGGGATAGAGAATAATGAAGAACCAGCAGACATGGACTACACCCAGTTCTGCAGAGTGTAAGAGAAAAATGACCTGTAGGGTGTGCCTCTTACTTTAAGAGGCAGAGAAAAATGACTGTAGGGCGTGACCTTGAGGACTGCATGTGTGTGATAAGAAATGCCCTGCATGTGGAATCCCTCTGAAGAACAGTAGAACAGAAAGAAGTTACTTAGTGGGATCAAGGTGATGTGTGGAAGGGGAGAGAGAGACCTATTTTTAGAACTGTTTTCTTATTTTCTTTCATTTTTAACACCTTACATTTGCTGAAGGACATTTTCAGTCTATGACTTCATTCANACAGAAAGAAGTTACTTAGTGGGATCAAGGTGATGTGTGGAAGGGGAGAGAGAGACCTATTTTTAGAACTGTTTTCTTATTTTCTTTCATTTTTAACACCTTACATTTGCTGAAGGACATTTTCAGTCTATGACTTCATTCAGTTTCCAAAGAGACTTAATTTCCTCTTTAAATTCTTTCCTTAAGTGAAGGCTGAATTCTCTCCCCATTGTAAGCTATTCTTTTATTTTTCTTTTGAGTGTTGAAGTTTTGAATCATACAACTAAATGGATAATTTTTGTGTGAAGGATGTTTCACATCAGAGTTCTCAGAGAACGTGTTCCCAAAATATATGGTAAGTTTTAAGGGGAAAGGCAAAATAAAGAGAGGTATTTCCATTTTCTCTTTTCAAATGGAAGATAAAGGAGACGCAGTACTTTACAGATTTTTCTCTGAACTGTCTTTGTTCTAAAAGGAATCAGTATTACTTCCTCTTAGTTTTACTAAGTATTGGGTTGGCCAAAAAGTTCATTCAAGTTTTTCTATATGCTTTGATGGAAAAACTCGAATGAACTTTTTAGCCAACACAAAAGAAATCCCTGAAAGTCAAGTGTTTCCTTCCTTTATTTTGGACAAGACCAGCCACACAAAGGTGGGAATTTAGATGCTAACTGGTTGTATAACCTATGACAGAATCTAAAATGGATAAGTAAAATTTTCTGTGACAAGAAACAGTGGCATCAAGATACAAATAAATCTTTTTGAACAGGGAGGCTCAAAGGAGGCAGTTTATGGAAGGGACTGGAACCTTTGGTACAGCATAGGTTCACCCCTAATGTACCCACAAATTCAGTGGCTTCTAAAAGGCTGTCTGTGGACACACAATTGTAGGAAGGTTGCCAATGGATCACAGTGAAGTTGGTAGAAAAAAAAATTAAGTGGCCTTTCATAAAACATTTATTGCAACTTTAGTCTGATATTTTATAGGTTAAATTGCCCTTTAGTTTTTAGAAAGTGACTTTAATAATTAATACAGAGCTTGTGTATGTTTGTGTATATGTGTGTAATATCCTTAGTTGGCCAAAAGCATGCACACACTATTTATTTTTAAAATATTAGCAGTTCATGAAACCCCAAATTCTAGAACAGTATGCCCTATTTTAACTAATGATAAAGTCTGGTAAAAAATGAGGAACTTAAAAAAATTTTTTTATATTCTTTTTTTCATAGCTTATATATTTATTTTTATACAAAATGTAAAAACAAGACAGCAAGACACAAGCTGTATGCATACAGCAAAAGAGACACAGATGTATAGAAGGGTCTTTTGGACTCTGTGGGAGAGGGAGAGGGTGGGATGATTTGGGAAACATGTATAATTTTTATATTCTGTAATGAGAAAAATATCTAACATTTAGGAAATTGATTAATATGTAAATAATTCTTATTTTCAGTTCTATAAAGACTTATCAGACCTTCTAGAACTAACACAAAAAATAAAAAAAAAGAAAGTCCTTTTATCCTAGGGGATTGGAATGCAAAAATAGGAAGTCAAGAGATACCTGGAGTAACAGGCAAGTTTGGCCTTGGAGTACAAATTGAAGCAGGGCTAAGGTTAACAGAATTTTATCAAGAGAACACACTGATCATAGTAAACATCTTTTTCCAGCAACACAAGAGATGACTCTATATATGGACATGAACAAATGGTCAATACTGACACCAGATTGATTATGATCTTTGCAGCCAAAGATGAAGAAGTTCTATACAGTGTGTAAAAACAAGACCTAGGAGCTGACTGTGGCTCAGATCATGAACTCTTTTTTGTAAAATTCAGGCTTAAATTGTAGAAAGTAGGGAAAACCACTAGGTCATTCAGGTACAACCTAAATCAAATCCCTTATGATTATACAGTGGAGGTGATGAATAATTTCAAGGGATTAGATCTGGTAAACATAGTGCCTTAATAACTATGGATGGAGTTATTGTACAGGAGGCAGTGACCAAAACCATCCCCAAGAAAAATTAATGCAAGAAGGCAAAGTGTTTATCTGAGGTGGCTTTACAAATAAGTGAGTAAAGAAGAAAAGTGAAAGGCAAGGGAGAAAGGGAAAGATATACTCAATCATATGCAGAATTCCAGAGAATAGCAAGGAGAGATAAGACATTCTTAAATGAAGAATGCAAAGAAATAAAGGAAAACAATAGAATGGGAAAGACTAGAAATCTCTTTAAGAAAATTAGAGACAGGGAATATTTCATGCAAAAATAGACATGATAAGGCACAGAAATGCTAAGGCTCTAACAGAAGCAAAAGAGATTAGGAAGAGGTGGCAGGAATATGCAGAACTACACAAGAAAGGTCTTAATGACCCAGAGAGCCACAATGGTGTGGACACTCACTTAGAGCAAGGCATCCTGGATGGTGAAGTCAAATGGATCTTAGGAAGCATTATTATGAACTAGTGACAGAATTTCACCTGTGTCATATAAAATTCAAAAAGAGGATACAACTAATACTATCTCTTAAAGATGGAAATTGTACTTTTGTATGATAAGCAATTATTAGTCACTTCTTGAGATTAGGAAAAAAAATAAAAACTGGAAATAAATGTAGGCTGAAACATCTACTATATGTGTTCTGAGTAATGTAAAATTTCAATCATTTACCCTGTTAATTTGAATAAAGAGACTATACTTCCCCTCAAAAAAAAAAAAAAAAAGAGGATACTGTTACAGTGCTGTACTCAATATGATAGCAAATTTGGAAAATGCAATGGTGGCCACAGAACTGGAAAAGGTCGGTTTTCATTTCCACCCCCCAAAAAGGCAATGTCAAAAAATGTTCAAACTACAGTACAAATGTGTTCATTTCAGATGCTAGAAAGAGAAAGGAATGGCAACCCATTCCAGTATTCTTGCCTGGAGAATTCCATGAATAAAGGAGCCTTAAGGGCTATAGTCCATAAGGTCACAAAGAGTCAGACACGACTGAGCAACTAACACACGCACACACACACACACACACACACACACACACACATGCTAGCAAAGTTATGCTCAAATACCTTTAAGCTAGGCTTCAGTAGTATGTGAACTGAGAACTTTGAGATGTACATGCTGGATTTTGAAGAGGTAGCGGAACCAGAGACCAGATTGCCAATATTCACTGGATCATGGATAAAGCAAAGAGATTCCAGGATAATATCTACTTTTGCTTCACTGCCACACTAAAGCCCTTGATTGTGTGGACTGCAACAAACTGTGGAAAATTCTTCAAGGAATGAGAATACCAGACTATCTTACCTGTATCCTAAGAAATCTGTACGTAGGTCAAGAAGCAGCAGTTAGAACTACATATGGAACAACCGACTGGTTCAAAATTGGGAAAGGAATACAACAAGGCTAAATATTGTCATCCTGCTTATTCAAATTATTTGCAGAGTACATCATGTGAAATGCCGGGCTGGATCAATCAGAAGCTGGAATCAAGACTGCCAGGAGAAATATCAACAACTTCAGATATGAAGATGATACCACTTTAATGGCAGAAATCCAAGAGGAACTAAAGAGCCTCTTGATGAGTGTGAAAGAAAAGAGTGAAAACTTGTCTTGAAACTCAAGATTAAAAAAATTAAGATCATGGAGATGGCAACCATTTACATCACTTCAGGCAATGGCACCCTACTCCAGTACTCTTGCCTGGAAAATCCTGTGGACAGAGGAGCCTGGTAGGCTGCAGTCCATGGGGTCACTGAGGGTTAGACATGATTGAATGACTTCACTTTCACTCTTCACTTTCTTGCATTGTAGAAGGAAATGGCAACCCACTCCAGTGTTCTTGCCTGGAGAATCCCAGGGACGGGGGAGCCTGGTGGGCTGCCGTCTATGGGGTCGCACAGAGTCGGACATGACTGAAGCGACTTAGCAGCAGCAGCAGCGTGGCGCATAGAGTAGGAAAAAGTGGAAGCAGTGACAGATTTTTTTCTTGGGCTACAAAATCACTGTGGGTGCTGACTGCAGTCATGAAATTAAAAGACACTTGCACCTTAAAAGGAAAACTATGACAAACTTAGTTTATTACAAAGCAGAGACATCACTTTGTTGACAAACATCCATATAGTCAAAGCTATGGTTTTTCCAGGAGTCATGTGATGTGAGAGTTGGACTCTATTGTAAAGTAATTAGCCTCCAATTAAAATAAATAAATTTATATTAAAAAATAAGGCTGTGACTGAAAAACTGATGCTTTTAAACTGTGGTGTTGGAGAAGACTTTTGAGAATCCCTCGGACTGTAAGGACATGAAATGAGTACATCCTAAAATTGTCCTGAAATCAGTCCTGAATGTTCATTGGAAGGACTGATGCTGAAGCTGAAACTCCAATACTTTGGCCACCTGATGCAAAAAACTGACCCACTGGAAAACAGCCTAATGGTGGGGAAGATTGAAGGCAAAAGGAGATGGGGGTGGCAGATGATGAGATGATTAGATATTATCACCAACTCAATGGACATGAATTTGAGCAAACTCTAGGAGATAGTGAAGATCAGAGGAGCCTTGTGTGCCACAGTCGGAGGGATCACAAAGAGTCAGATATGACTTCGCTACAGAATAACAGCAACTTCCTGTTTTCACCTGTGTTTTAGAAGTAGTTGAACTGTACAAGCAGCACTAGAGTTTAGTTAGTTCAGGTTTTAAAATTATGGAATTAAGAAATCACAGTCATAGGATAAATTCTAATGATTTTGAGATTTTTATGCTATAAAAGTACCAGCATATTTGAGTATTATCAAAGTGGTGCCAAATGCTGCCAACTTATATTCTTTTCACCAGTAGTAATAACAGCAACAATAATTGTATTATAGTCTGTTTTAAAAAAGACTCTGGAGAGATCTTAGAATCATAAACTCAGTGCTCACAGCAGCTCCAGAAGAAGGAAGATTAGGGATTGTTCAACTTTACAAAGGTGAAAATCTAGTTTGAGAGAGTTAAAGAAACTTTCCCCAGCTCATAACAGGGCCAAAGCTCAGGGTCGGGGCCTAAGTGTGTTTTCCTCTCCCTTTTGCCACAATTGGGTAACTCCAATAATTCAACAAAAATAAACATGGAGGAAGCTACAGAAATCACTTTTAACCTTTGTTTTACTTTGCTCCTAAATTTCTTTTTCATTTTTGTCAAATTATTCCCATTACTTTTATCATGCAAGTTAAAAGAAATTTTAAATCTTCTTTACAGTGAGGTAAATCATACATGTTTACAGCTGTTTGTTTCATTTTAAAATGTTCATCCAAAAGCAATGCTTAAGAGTCCAAAAAAAAAAAAAAAAAAAAGGCAAGGGGCTTTGAAATGGTGGAGCTACGGTTGTGATTGTAGCTCCAAAATATAAATGACCTTGGATCAATTACTTAACTTTTCTGAAGCTCAATTGTCTTATTTGAGAAATTTAAATGAATTGTGTGAAAAATGCCTGGCATAGCAACCTGCCCATAACAGGGGCTTAGTTAAGTCAGTGTCTTCCCCCCAGCCTCCCTCCTTCTCCTTCTCACCATCTTCATCACCAACAGTAGTATTAGAATGTGGCAGCCTCAGAAATGCAAATTGGAAGATTGAGGGGAAAAGTGCTGAGTGGAGAAAACAACCACATGTCCTAGAGAAACTGAACATGGAAGATAACATAAATCAAGAAAAGTGAGAAGTCCAACTCCAAAATCAAAAGTTAACTTATTAACTTGGTCTTCAGACTACCTTAACCCATGGCAGAAAATTCACAGATAGGAATCCTGGTAAAATTGCCTTAGCACGGAAATATTTTCTTTCCCTCTATCTCATCCTTAATTTAAATCTCATTTCACACCACTCACCTCATTTCCAGCTCTCAGATACAACTTATTATTTTACCTCTGGTTCTTTAAGATTTCTCTGTATACTGCTCCCATTCTTCTTGCTCGAAGAAAAAAATGGGCATTAGTGTGTTTCAGCTATTATATTACTGAGACAATGATTACAAGCTAATTAGAATCTTTTTCAAAATATTTATTAAAAAAAGAACCTACAGAAAAGTCACAAAAGTGGTAAAATGAATCCCTTAGATTCACTAGTTTTTAAATTTCATCATACAATACAACTTAACTATCTCCAAGTCCATTATTCCTGTTAAAAATATTCAGTGAACACTAATCATATATAAACTTTAATTATATTTTTATTCATTAAAGTTAATGATAGTGCCAGCAATAGATTTCATAAAGAAGTAAAACACTTCATCTTACCTCCCCCATCTCCCAGGAGTTCCAGGTACTCAGAGGGAATGGACTGGAAAATCTTATTGAAGTAAATATTTCATACTAAAGTATCAATGAAGTCTAACCACTTGAGGGAGCATTTGCACTTAATAAAATGAAGTTGTTAATCTACTTAAATCTGTAGTTGGGGTTATAGAGTGAGTAGGTTCCATGATATATTTGAGTAGCAAACTTCTGCTGATCCTTGCCAGTCCAAAATTGTGTCCTCTGGTCTTTCCCCACCATGGGGTATGCATTTTAACTACACACTAATGTTTCCTGTATCCCTAACATATCCTTGAAAGTGGCTCTGTGGTCTGCATGTGGCAAATAAAAAATGGTGCACGGACTTGAAAATCAGAACTGACCCAGGAAATCCATTTTGTGTGTGGTTCTTATATCTAAATGTGTAAGTGACATAGTCATTTCTTTGGGATAAATTATGGTTTGGAGAGATAGGCAAATATTTGCAACCACAAATCACTAATCTAGATTCAGGATGGGCGCCATGTGTTTCTTAAGGCAATGCATGCTTATGTTGCCATTCCCCGTAAGCATTTTGGTTAAATGTGAATCAGAGTTCGGGCTTCCTCTTAGACATGCTGACCAGGGGCTCCCAGCACAGCTGCAGGCTTCTAAAGAGGTTGCTCTAAAGAGTGATCCTACATATCTGATAAACCACAGGATGTCAACAAGACACACCCATTGGCCCACATTTGGCAGCCTCTAAAAAAAGAATGTAGCAATGAGCTTGGAGCGAGCCAAACCAACCCTGACCATAGTACTGGGCTCTTCCAAATGGGTGCGGCCAAGTGGATCACATTGAAAAAGAACAGGCCTTAGGATAAATCTGTATTAAATAAAAGCAAAGCAGGCTTAACTGTCACAAAGAATGGAAAGGAGCTACGGACCCTTTCAACCTCACCAAAGTTTGAGAGTGTTGACTGCACAATATTGTTCCAACCTCAATCTTTTTCCTTAAATTGAGAATCTTAAGAGTTGAGGGGAGGAGGTTTAAACTCATGTTGGGTATACCACACCTCAAAATCAAGGATAGGGTGAAGTTCTTAAGTTGGAGTTTAAGAGATAAGAAAGGCCCAAATAACTTTTAATTTGGATTCAGAATAAAGAAAACATCATTTTCCATAGCTGTTGCTCATTTTAATAACCAAAAGAATAAAAGTGTAATCTTTTTTTCATCAGAAGGTATACTATTAGTTCAATTCCTCCTTGCACACACACACACCATGCACACACAAACAACCCATGGATGAACTCTAAGAAGAATGTGTAAGGCCGTATGACATTTATACAGGTAAATGTGACATTGATTAGCATCACACATGCAAGGTAAAAGAAAATTAAATATTATAATTGAAAAAAACAGTCCTTCCACTGAAAGATTGTGTAACTAGACTGTGAAGTGTGAATGAAAAAATTGTGTATTCACAGCTTTGATGAGTTCTCTGAAACATTAAAGATTTGTTTGGCTTATAATTTGAGTTCTAGGAGTAATTAATCATGTTCTGTAAGCTAAAATTTGACCAAATCTGGTGAATATGTCTGGGAAATCCAAGCCGTCTCCTCCATCTCTGTCAGTGATCTTATCATGCACTTCATAAAATACCTAAATCAAAAAGCATCTATGATTCTTTCCTACCAGCATCTCTCTCATTCAAATAGGTTTAAAAAAAATAATCTTTTTCTTCCAGATGTCTCAGTGGCCAGTCTACTTTCTATTTCAATCACCAAACAATTCAGACACAAAGCCTCAATCCACTTCCATAATATTCTGCTGGGTGGTTCTCAGTTTCCAAACTCCAAATCATTTACTCAGTTCTCAGATGATAACCACGGTGTTTATCAATTCTGAACATGGCAATGCTCTACAGTGATGTTCATATGTAGAATAGTTTCATGTGTTGTGGAAAGAGGGTGTTTGCTATGACCAGTGAGTTCACTTGACAAAACTCTATAGACTTTGCCCTGCTACATTTTTGTACTCCAAGGTTAAACTTGCCTGTTGCTCCAGATATCTCTTGACTACCTACTTTTGCATTCCAATACCCTATGATGAAAAGGACATCTTTTATGGTGTTAATTCTAGAAGGTCTTGTAGTTTTCATGGAACCAGTCAACTTCAGCTTCATCAGCATCAGTGGTTGGGACATAGACTTGGATTATTGTAATGCCAAATGGTTTTACTTGGAAACAAACCAAGATCATTCTGTCAGTTTTGATGGTGCACCTAAGTACTGCATTTCAGAGCTGTTGGCTATGAGGGCTACTCCATTTTTTCTATGGAATCCTTGCCCACAGTAGTAGATATAATGGTCACCTAAGTTAAATTCCTGTCCATTTTAGTTCAATGATTCCTAAAATATAGATGTTTAATCTTGTAATCTCCTGCTTGACCACATCCAATTTAACTTGATTCATAGACTTAATATTACAGGTTCCTTTGGAATTCTTTATAGCATCAAATTTTACTTTCACCACCAGAAACATCTACAAATGAGTGACATTTTCACTTTGACTCAGCTTCTTCATTCTTTCTGAAGGTATCTCTCCACTCTTCCCTAGTAGCATATTAGACACCTACATACCTGGGAGCCTCATCTTCCAGTGTCATATCTTTTTAACTTTTCATACGGTTCATGGGTTATCAAGGGTAGAACACTGGAATGGTTTGCCATTCCCTTCTCCAGTGGACCAGGATTTGTCAGATGGTCAATACTGAATTCATATTGATTACATTTTTTGCAGCCAAAGATGGAGAAGCTCTATACAGTCAGCAAAAAGAAGATCTGGAGCTGACTTTGGGTCAGGTCATGAGCTCCTTATTGCAAAATTCAGGTTTAAATTGAAGAAAGTAGGAAAAACCATTAGACAATTCATGTCTGACCTAAATCAAATCCCTTATAATTATGCAGTGGAGGAGACAAACAGATTGAAGGGATTAGATCTGGTAGGCAGAGTGCCTGAAGAACTACGGATGGAAGTTCAAAGCATTGCACAGGAGGTAGTGACCAAAACCATTCCTAAGAAAAAGACATGCAAGAAGGCAAAGTGGTTTTCTGAGGAGGCCTTACAATAGCTGAGCTATTTAAAATCCTAAAAGATGATGCTGTTACAGTGCTTCAATAAATATGTGAGTAAATTTGGAAAACTCAGAAATGGCAAGAGGTCTAGAAAAAAGTCAGTTTTCATTCTTATCTCAAAGAAGGGCAGCACCAAAGAATGTTCAAACTACCATACAATTGAACTCATTTCACACGCTAGCAAGGTAATACGCAAAATCCCTTAAGCCAGGATTCAGCAGTATGTGAATGCAGAACTTCGAGATGAACAAGCTGTATTTAGAAAAGGCAGAGGAAACAGAGATCAAATTGCCAATGTTAATTGGATCATAGAAAAAGCAAGAGAGTTCTAGAAAAAAAATGAAACATCTGCTTCATTGACTGTGCTAAAATGGGGTGGGAGGTAGGAGGGGGGCTCAGGATTGGGAACTCATGTACACCCCTGGTGAATTCATGTCAATGTATGGCAAAACCAATACAGTATTGTAAAGCAAAATAAAGTTAAAAAAAAAAAAGGACTTTGATTATGTAGCTAGAAACAAACTGGAAAATTCTTGAAGTAACAGGAATACCAGATCAATTTATCTGTTTTCTGAGAAACCTGTATGCAGACCAAGATGCTACAGTTAGAACTCCACATGGAGCAGTGAACTGATTTAAAACTGGAAAGAAATACATCAAGGCTGTATATTGTCATCTTGCTTATTTAACTTATATGCAGAGTATGAAATGCCAAACTGGATGACTCACAAGCTGGAATCAAGATTTCAGGGAGAGATATCAACAATCTCAGATATTCATATGGCACCACTCTAATGGCAGAAAGCTAAGAGGAACTAAAAAGTTTCTTGATGAGGGTAAAACAGGAGAGTGAAAAAGGTGGCTGAATGTTTAACATTCAAAAAACTAAGATCATGGTATCCAGTCCCATTACTTCATGGCAAATAGATGGAGAAAAAGTGGAAGCAGTGACAAATTTTATTTTCTTGGGTTTCAAAATCACTGTGGACGGTGACTGCAATCATGAAATTAAAAGAGACTTACTTCTTGGAAAGAAAATTATGACAAGCCTAGACAGCATATTAAAAAGCAGAGACACTTTGTTGGCATATAGTCAAAGCTATGATATTGTGATATTATGCACTTACATGTACAAATGTGTGACTTGGACCACAAAGAAAGCTGAATGCCAAAGGACTGACGCTTTTGAACTGTGGTGGTGGAGAAGACTCTTGAGATTCTTCTGGACAGGAAGGACATAAAATCAGTCAATCCTAAAGGAAGTCAACCTTTAATATTCATTAGAAGGACTGGTGCTGAAGGTCTAGTACTTTGGCCACTTGATGGGAAGAGCTGATTCCATGGAAAAGACCCTGATTCTGGGAAAGATTGAGGGCAGGAGGCAAGGGGGCAACAGAGGATGGAATGATTGGAAGACATCACCAAATCAATGGACATGAATCTGAGCAAACTCTGGGAGATAGTGGGTAAAGAATCTGCCTGCAGTATGGGAGACCCAGGTTCAGTTTCTGGGTGGGCAAGGTTCTCTGGAGAAGGGGATGGCCACCCTCTCCAGTATTCTTGCCTGGAGAATCCCATGGATAGTGGAGCCTGGTGGAATATAATCCATGGGGTCACAAAGAGTCAGGCATGACTCTGCAACTAACACTTTCACTTTTTGGGGAGATGGTGAAGGATACAGAAACCTGGTGTGCTGCAGGTCGTGGGATCACAAAGAGTTGGACATGACTTACCAACTGAACAGCAGAAACAATCACCATCGATGATAAGATTTATATAACTCAGTATAATATTAAAAGGAAACAACCTTGCCAAATAAATTATGATAAACCATAGACTTTTATATTATTTAATTCTTAATGATGATTCTTTTATTTAAAAAATATTTAGATATGAATACTCTTAAGATTTAAGAAAATCAATGTTATATATTTATGTTAGTCCTTGAAGTTTTTACAAATATATTTATCACTTTTTATTGAGAAATAACTAAACAAAGTCTTATTACTTCTGTTTTAAGAAGTAGGCAACTACATGGCCTCCTTAAACTGAATGTATAGGATTTAACATTTTTATTTCCTCAAATTCTGATTTGAAGGAAAAACTGGTGATGGACTTTAGCCCCCTTTATCTTTATCATAGTTCTGATGCCTTCTACTATCTGTGACCTCTAACTGGAGCCTCCTGGTTTCCTAGACTTTTTAGGACTGCTCTCAACTCTGCTAACCTGGCTCTTGAGAAATCTGTATGCAGGTCAGGAAGCAACAGTTAGAACTGGACATGGAACAACAGACTGGTTCCAAATAGGAAAAGGAGTACGTCAAGGCTGTATATTGTCACCATGCTTATTTAACTTATATGCAGAGTGCATCATGAGAAATGCTGGACTGGAAGAAACACAAGCTGGAATCAAGATTGCCGGGAGAAACATCAATAACCTCAGATATGCAGATGACAGCACCGTTATAGCAGAAAGTGAAGCAGAGCTAAAAAGCCTCTTGATGAAAGTAAAAGAGGAGAGTGAAAAAGTTGGCTTACTCAACATTCAGAAAATGAAGATCATGGCATCTGGTCCCATCACTTCATGGGAAATAGATGGGGAAACAGTGGAAACAGTGTCAGACTTTATATTTTTGGGCTCCAAAATCACTGCAGATGGTGATTGCAGCCATGAAATTAGAAGATGTTTACTCCTTGGAAGAAAAGTTATGACCAACCTAGATAGCATATTCAAAAGCAGAGAGATTACTTTGCCGACTAAGATCCGTCTAGTCAAGGCTATCGTTTTTCCTGTGCTTATGTATGGATGTGAGGGTTGGACTGTGAAGAAGGCTTAGCACCAAAGAATTGATGCTTTTGAACTGTGGTGTCAGAGAAGACTCTTGAGAGTCCCTTGGACTGCAAGGAGATCCAACCAGTCCATTCTGAAGGAGATCAGCCCTGGGATTTCTTTGGAAGGAATGATGCTAAAGCTGAAACTCCAGTTCTTTGGCCACCTCATGAGAAGAGTTGACTCACTGGAAAAGACTCTGATGCTGGGAGGCATTGGGGGCAGGAGGAGAAGGGGACGACCGAGGATGAGATGGCTGGATGGCATCACGGACTCGATGGACGATTCCGAGAGATGGTGATGAACAGGGAGGCCTGGCGTGCTGCGATTCATGGGGTCGCAAGGAGTCGGACACGACTGAGCGACTGAACTGAACTGAATTCAACTCAACTCTGCTGTCTACATTAATCAAATCTCAGCTCCCTGGTGCAAAGAGAAGAATCAATAGGTGAGTAGTAGCTGAATCCTGTAGGCTTTTCACATCCTCAGATAAATTTGAGCTTCTATTCTTTGTTAAAATAATTAAGCAAGGAGACAGTTACACTGAGGGTGCTCTATTACTGGGGTGAACCAAAGCCTAAACTCATAAATACTTCAAGGTTAAGAAATTGATACACTAGGGCCAACCTGTCACAGTCAACTATGATATAGTCAATTAAGTTATGTCCTCTCTTTGCCTACAATTTCAGTTTCCCCCAGTTTCTGTCAGCCCAGTACCCCAACCATTTCAGGTTTGACAGACACTGAGTGAACTCCAGAAGTTGGTGATGGACAGGGAGGCCTGGCGTGCTGCAATTCATGGAGTCCCAAATAGTTGGACATGACTGAGCGACTGAACTGAACTGAACTGAACTGAGGTATTCAAATTGATTTTTGCTCAAATGAACTGTTTATTCTTTTAATATGCTACAGTTTATCTCAGTATTCTCAGGAGAAGTTTATAAGTAGTGACTATCATGATTAGATTTTCATGACAAAACCTATATTGATGGGATTTTGGCAGCAGCATAGACAGTGAATTAGATGAAAGCAAACTTCTAATCTCAATTTGTGCATCAAATTCTTCCTTAAGCAGGACTAAGCTTACAAATAGACTGAATTGAGTAGTGAATCCACTCCTTAGTGGGTTATATTTAAGGAATTCTGAGAAGCTGGGACTTACAACTTAGCTTTAATACTAACAGTGCCCAACTCTGATCATATTCTGTCAAAGGGCATCTTTTGAGCTAAGGATTGGCTTAACCAATGAATGCTTTGTGACATGGGGGTCTTTTATCCTAGGAGAATGAGTTTTTTAAGGATTTACCAAACTTCTTAATGGATATGCTAAGGGACATAAAGAAACTCAGGATATGATACAAGTTAGGTGTTCAATTAATCTTTAAATGAACACATGAAGGAAAAAATGAAAGGAATAAAGGAATTAAATTAAAAGAGACATATAGGTATTGGAGGCAGATGTGATGGGGCACTAACTGCCTCTGAGAAATGAAGTGAAAATGTTCTGAGCTGAAATCTCAGATTAATCTTTTTAGAGATATACCGAAAGGCCAGTCCTGCTATGAAAAATACTTTCTATACAGCAGCTAATGGAAATTTTTTCTTTAAAAAATCAGTTTTTATGTTGATGTATGGCAAAGCCAATAGAGTATTGTAAAGTAAAACAAAGTAAAAAAAAATAAAAAAAAAGAAAGGAAAAAACAATAAAAAAGAGAAAGAGTTTTTGGATATTGATAAATAAGATAAAAGTAGAGCAATGACACACAAAAATAAAGCAGTTACAAATGTAACCCTATTCTACTTTTCTCCTTTTGCAGTACTTATTCCCCCTATTGCTTATATAATCTATGGTTTATTAAACTTTACCCTACATTTGTCTTCATGGTCTGGGTTTAATCTGGAGGAAAGGAGAGAGGAAATGATGTCTTTTCTTTAAAAATATTTCTTACCAAACGCAGAACCTGTCCCAAATTGTCTGAGAAGCAGAGTTCCCCATGAATCCAGGCTCTATTTTTGAAAGTCAAAGGGATTCCAGACAGGCAGGCAGGTTTTATTTAGATAAGCATCCGGATTTGGGGATGGTTATCTGAAGCCCTGCTGTCATTACATTTCACAGCAATGAAAGAATGCCCTTTCTTAGGTTCTAAATCTGTGCAGAAGACTCAATGAACAGCTCAGTTTGCTTTCTTGCCCAAGTCACTGTAATATTTCTCACATTTGCACTTCACTTATCCAAGTGTGTGGATATCAGTGTGTGATCAGCACTTCCTATCCTGTTTGTAGATACATTACTTCCTAACCTCTTAACTGATCCTTAAAAGAGAGGTCAGGATGAAAAGGTGCTCTTGTGAGTTCTCATGAAGGACATTTTAATGTTAGAGTTTCAGATCCTAAGAAACTAAAAAAAAACAAAGGGAATTATTTGGAAGAAAAGGTGAGAAACTTATCAGGAGATATCATTGCAAGACTTGAGCGACACTTAAAGGATTACTATCAGGAAAAGCATTCAGAGATAGTAGGATAGAATTAGAATGAATATAGTCAGAATGAACTGACTACAAAAAGCAATAATTTCTGCAGAAATAGTCCCAATTGAGTTGTGCCTGGCTTCAAAAAAAAATTATCAGATATAACTGTCACCACAAAACAGGGCTTCAGGTTAGCTAAAGAGGCTTCCAGATAGCTTTTTTAAAATTATTTTGTATTTATTTTTTTATATATAAATTTATTTATTTTAATTGGAGGTTAATTACTTTACAATATTGTGTTGGTTTTGCCATACATCAACATGCATCTGCCACAGGTATACACGTGTTCCCCATCCTGAACCCCCCTCCCTCTGCCCTCCCTGTACAATCCCTCTGGGTCATCTCAGTCCACCAGCCCCAAGCATCCAGTATCATGCATCGAACCTGGACTGGCGACTCGTTTCACATATGATACTTTACATGTTTCAGTGCCATTCTCCCAAATCATCCCACCCTCTAACTTTTAAGGTGCAGGGGAAGTTATGTTTCTTGATCTGAGAGATGTTACACAGGGATTCTCAGTTAAAGAAAATTTATCAAGATTATAATATGTACATTTTTTTTTGTATGTCATGTATCTATAAGAATAAACAAAAACCTATTGCATCTTCATTTGGAACAACTACAGAAAGTTGTCATTAAATATTCAAAGCAATGGCCCATTTCATATCCCCACTCAACTGAAAACCTATACCCCACTTGTGACCCTGAACATTTTCCCCAAAAATTTGGTTTTGGGGTATCCAAAGATGAATGGTTTTGGAGTTCATTATTGTTACATATTGAAGAATCAGAGGATGAGGAAAGAGACATCTCAGAATGTAGTAAATGTGATTGCAATTATATATTGTGATTCCCTGCAGTGGCTGATTATGGTGCTGTAAACAACTGCTACTGTTATGCTAGAAGGCTGCTGTGGTGCTATTAACAACTGCTACTATTATGAGTGGCCTTGGCTTGTAGTGGCTTGAAGCAGGGTTTCAATTCTCAGCTACTGATTGAGGTCCTTCCACAGCAGAGAGAGCACTGAATTCTAACCACCAGGCCAGTGGCCATATATAAGGCCCTGGACCTTTGGCTTTGCAGAAAATAATTCCCACAAAGACAGAAAGTAGTGAAATAAGTTAAGTATTTACTAGGAGGAAGAAGTGTGGATACACACCTGGGCAGACTCAAAGCGAGAGTCACACCCTTGTTGTGGTTTAAATGACTTATATGGGGCATTTCTTCCAGGTTTCCTTTGATTAGTCATTTAGATTTTCTTGGTTCTAGGTCTGTTTTTGATATATTTCATGATTCTCCCCTGTTCATGTGCACGTCTCAGCCAAGATGGATTCCAGTGAAGAGATCTGTGGGTAGGTTGACATTATTCCCCTTTTAACCTCCAAGGAGCTTTATAGGATGGTCTCCTTGGCTTTTAGAATGAGAAATATGTGGTTTCTTACCTTTTATCTTGGCAGGGCCCAGATTCCTTTATTATCCTGCTATTATGGAGTTTCTGTCGACGAGGGACAAACTACACCTGCTCAGCCTGGGTCCCATCTATCTCTTGTCTCAGGAATGGCTCCATTCTGTGTAGGTAGAATGTGGATAGATGTACAAAAACATACAAGAGATAAAATCTAGAAGCTTGTTTTTCCATTGCTCCTGGAGGCCATTTACTCCACAAAACTGTCCCTTGTGATAATTAGTCTAGTGGATTCCTTGTAATGGATTATGACTGATTTCTTTCATTTGTCATCTCTCAATTAGCCCAGATCTATATCTTGTTTCTCCCCTGATTTTCATCATTTTTCTAGATTCTGATCACCATTTCAATGCCAGTATAAAGGCCAGTACAAATCATGTAGGCCAAAACAGAAATTTCTGATTCAAACAATCTGTAAATTAGCTTCATCAAGGGGAATGAGAACCTCTGAAATTCTATACAAATATTTTGGGTATACACACATGCAGTTTCTTGAAATCAGGTCTCTAACATTTATCATGAACTGTCATGGGTTTATAACCCCATTCACCCACATTTAAGGACTATAAATGTTAGGGGAAGCACACTGACTGAAACTGCCCACCCTGACCAGGCACCATAGTAACCATTTGCATGAGTTGTTTTACCACAGGAGGTCCTGATAAGGATCATGGAACTACTAAGCCACCACCAACCAGAAGAGTTCAGGAAAAGCCAAAAGGAGATGCCACATGTCTGACCACCTCCCAGAATCCTTCTCTCTAGCATCTGTCTCAGCTGAACAAGGTGTGCACCACCAGGAAGGACTCTGAGTCAGAATGATTGACTAAAGGCAACTTGGAAGATAATCCCATCACCATAAACCAAGAGAGTGCTAGCCACCTGGCAGAACTGTTCTCCTGGCATCCCTTTCCTACTGCTCTCCACCCAGGTGCCCTTTCCCAATAAAATCTCTTGTTTTGTCAGCACATGTGTCTCCTCAGGCAATTCATTTCTGAGTGTGAGACAAGAGCCCGGTTTCAGGCCCTGGAATGGATCCCCCTTTCTGCGACATAAACAGATTATTTTTGTCATTATTTGGACACTTTTATTATATTGTCTCTTAATTTGTATTCCTATAAAACCAATAGATAGATAGAGTGCCTGATGAACTATGGACTGAGGTTCATGACATTGTACAGGAGACAGGGATCAAGACCATCCCCATGGAAAAGAAATGAGAAAAAGAAAAATGGCTGTTTGGGAAGGCCTTACGAATAGCTGTGAAAAGAAGAGAAGCAAAAAGCAAAGGAGAAAAGGAAAGATATAAGCATCTGAATGCAGAATTCCAAAGAATAGCAAGGAGAGATAAGAAAGCCTTCNGGTCCTATCACTTCATAACAAATAGATGGGAAAACAGTGTTAGACTTTTATTTTTGGGGGCTCCAAATATCACTGCAGATGGTGACTGCAGCCATGAAATTAAAAGATGCTTAGTCCTTGGAAGAAAAGTTATGACCAACCTAGATAGCATATTGAAAATCAGAGATATTACTTTGCCAACAAAGGTCCATCTAGTCAAAGCTATGGTTTTTCCAGTGGTCATGTATGGATGTGAGAGTTGGACTGTGAAGAAAGCTAAGTGCCAAAGAATTGATGCTTTTGAACTGTGGTGTTGGAGAAGACTCCCGAGAGTCCCTTGTACTGCAAGGAGATCCAACCAGTCCATTGTAAAGGAGACCAGCCCTGGGTGTTTTTTTGGAAGGAATAATGCTAAAGCTGAAACTCCAGTACTTTGGCCACCTCATGTGAGGAGTTGACTCATTGGAAAAGACTCTGATGCTGGGAGGGATTGTGGGCAGGAGGAGAAGGGGACGACCGAAGATGAGATGGCTGGATGGCATCACTGACTCGATGGATGTGAGTCTGAGTGAACTCTGGGAGTTGGTGATGAACAGGGAGGCCTGGTGTGCTGCGATTCATGTGATTCGCAAAGAGTCAGACATGACTGAGCATTTGAACTGAACTGATAAAACCAATACATTTTTAACAAGGGACAGAATTTTTTGGCCACAAATAGTGATACTCATTTCCCTCATTCATGCAGTTTCTCTTTAGAGGCAGGTGAAACAAACCCCTAGCTGTCATGAGTACTGGCAACTATCAATTTAGGACTGTCTCTTCTACAGAGAATTATCATATATCTAACTGTGAGTGTTGCTCAGAAGATGAGAACAGCCCGCATCTAATGACCACTTAACCAGAGTAGCAAACACTTGCCTTCTTGCTTAAAGAAGGCACCACATCTGTGGTACAATTCATACTTCAGAGATCTCCATGCAATCAAGCCAAAATTTAACTCCAGATGAGACCGCATTCTTATTCAGTTTCTTCTGCCCCATCCTTCTTTCCTTTTATCTTTCTCTGAGAGCATCTGAGTCTCTATCTTAGTCTCTGCTTTTGTAGAACCCAACCTCCAAGAGTAGCCCATGCTCTTAAACCTTTAAGCTAAATTGATGTAGCTGATTGTCTCACCGAGACACTGGTCTAACATGGGCCATTGTACCGGTTCATTAACCTCAAATAATTTTTTTTATTTTTTTAAATTTAATTTTGTTTTTTAAATATAAATTTATTTATTTTAATTGGAGGTTAATTACTTTACAATATTGTATTGGTTTTGCCATACATCAACATGCATCCCCAACAGGTATACACGTGTTCCCCATCCTGAACCCCCCTCCCTCCTCCCTCCCCATACCATCCCTCTGTTAGTCTCAGTGCACCAGCCCCAAGCATCCAGTATCATGCATTGAACCTGGACTGGCTATTCGTTTCATATATGATATTATACATGTTTCAATGCCATTCTCCCAAATCATCCCACCCTCGACTTCTCCCACGATAACCCTGTATGCCAGACAGCAAAAGAGACACAGATGTATAGAACAGTCTTTTTGAGTGAAATAATTTCTACGTCAAAACTTTACTCTGATCATTTTCTTGGTTTATTTATTTAGAAGTAGAAATAATACTTTGAACTTACATAAGACTATTTTTTATAAACTGTGATGGCAATAGTTATTATCAACAACTCTAAATAAAAATAATATATATGACCTTTTCAAGTTAGTCAGACATGGAATTAAAATTATCTACTTTCTATCATATTCACTATCAATATTTGAGTTCTCTTTCATTTTCTATTCATGCCAGTATTTCAAGTTAAGTTCTGATGAAGGTTCAGTTTGCAAATTGGTAAGGTTAGCCTGGTTGGCACCCTCAAAACTTGGCTCATTCCTTAGGTAAGACACAGGCTGCTGATGGGCATAGGTACTTGGCTATAATAAAAGGACTATCTTTTCAAAAATTCTAAAGATATGCCAGGCCATGTGCATACTCTATCTCATTTGGAGGTCAAAGCACCATTATGATGTGAATAGGATTATCTCCATTTCAAAAGTGAAAACCTTGCCAAAGTATTGTATAGTATAATAAAGTAAAAATAAATAAATAAATAAATAAAATAAAAAAACAATCAACAAAAAAGTGAAAACCTTAGCTATATTAATATTTTTTGTATAATCACAGAAACAAGTGATTGGTAGAAACAAAGTGAAGTTGCTCAGTTGTGTCCCACTCTTTGCAACCCCATGGACTGTGGCCCACCAGGAAATTCTGTCCATGGGATTCTCCAGGCAAGAATACTGGAGTGGGTTGCCATTTCCTTCTCCAGGAGATCTTCCCAACCCAGGGACTGAACATAGGTCTCCCACATTGTAGGCAGACGCTTTACCGTCTGAGCCACCAGGAAAGTCCGATTGGTAGAACTCAGATTCAAAAATAGATTTTATTGACTTTTAATCTTTTGCTCTTAACAAATTGTTACTGAACCAAACTTGAGTCTACTCACCAATATACTAACACTGGATTGTAGTGAAGGAAAGTTCAGCCATTATTTCAGGGTGTCAAGCAAGGAAAGTCTTCCTAAGTGAACGATGCAAAGAAATAGAAGAAAACAATAGAATGGGAAAGACTGGAGATCTCCTCAAGAAAATTAGAGATACAAGGGAACATTTCATGCAAAAATGGGCACAGTTAGGACAGAAATGGTATGGACCTAACAGAAGCAGAAGACATTAAGAAGAGGTGGCAAGAACACACAGAAGAACTATATAAAAATGATCCTCATGACCCAGATATCTATGATGGTGTGATCACTTACCTAGAGCCAGACATCCTGGAATGTGAAGTCAAGTGGGCCTTAGGAAGCCTCACTATGAACAAAGCTAATGGAGGTGATGGAATTCCAGTTGAGCTATTTCAAATCCTGAAAGGTGACACTGTGAAAGTGCTGCACTCAATATGCCAGAAGTTTGGAAAACTCAGCAATGGCCACAGGACTGGAAAAGGTCAATTTTCATTCCTAACCCAAAAAAGGGCAACACTAAAGAATGTTCAAGCTACCACACAATTGCACTCATTTCACATGCTAGAAACATAATGCTCAAAATCCTTCAAGTTAGGCTTCAACAGTATGTGTACCAAGAAATTACAGATGTACAAGCTGGATTTTAAAAAGGCAGAGGAACTAGAGATCAAATTGCCAACATTCATTGGATCATAGAAAAAGCGAGAGAATTTCAGAAAAACATCTACTTCTGCTTCCTTGACTATGCTAAAACCTTTGACAACAAACAGTGGAAAATTCTTAAAGAGCTTGGAATACCAAACCACTTTACCTGCCTCCTGCAAAACCTGTATGCAGGTCAAGAAGCAACAGTTAGAACAAGACTTGGAACAACAGGTTCCAAGTTTTCATTAAGGTGTACGTCAAAGCCATATATTGTCACCTTGCTTATTTAATTTATATGAAGAGTGCATCATTCCAAATGTCAGGCTGGATGACTCAGAACATGGAATCAAGATTGTCAGGAGAAATATCAATAACCTCAGATATTCAGATGATACCACCCTTATGGCAGAAAGTGAAGAGGAACTGAAGAGTCTTCTGATGAGGGTTAAAGAGGAGAGTGAAAAAGCTGGCTTAAAACTCAACATTCAAAAACTAAGATCATGGCATCTGGTCCCATCGTTTCATGGCAAATTGATGGAGAAACAACGGAAACAGTGACAGATTTTATTTTCTTGGGCTCTGATATCACTGCTGCCATAAAATTAAAAGATACTTGCTTCTTAGAAGAAAAGTTGTGACAAACCTAGACAGCATATTAAAAAGCAGAGGCATTACTTTGCCAACAAAGGTACATATAGTTAAAGCTGTGGTTTTTCCAGTAGTATGTACAGATGTGAGAGCTGGATCATAAAGAAGGCTGAGACCAAAGAACTGATGCTTTCGAACTGTGGTGTTGGAGAAGACTCTTGAGAGTCTCTCGGACAGCAAAGAAGTCAAACGAGCCAATCCTAAAGAAAATCAGTCTTGAAGATTCACTGGAAGGACTGATGCTGAAGCTTCAATACTCAGCCATGTGATGCAAAGAGCTGACTCATTAGAAAAGACTCTGATGCTGGGAAAGATGATTGGATGGCCTCACCAATGCAATGGACATGAGTCTGAGCAAATTTCGGAAGATGGTGAAGTACAGGTAAGCCTGGTTTGCTGCAGTCAATGGAGTCACGGAGTCAGACATGATTGAATAACTGAACAACAAAAATAAGCATGAATTCAGGGCAGCTAGTCTCAAAACACCCAAACTTCCCAATGGGTTTCAGGAAAGCATTTTTAAAGACCATGTGAAGGAAGGGTGTGATAGGGTATGTGACCAACTTCTGCACAATTCTTTGATTGGATGATGGCAGGGTAACAGGGTAGTGTCTCAAGAGTTAACATTATCATTTCTTTGACATCAGTAATTCTGGGGACTGTATGCTTACGGTCATCAAGTAGTTAAGTTCTTCCATTTGGTAGGAGTTTTCACATCTATAAAACAGGGAGTGGCAAATTTATATTAATCTGATCTTTCTTCATCTCAAAGTGGTTTTGATGACTTCTTGTATGCGAGATGTCACAAAACTAAATTAGATGGTCCAATGGGAGCCTGCAATATATCCAACAAAGGTGGAAAGAACATTTACTGAATATTAACTTTTTCAGGCATTGTTCTAAGTTATTCACATTTATTAATCCTTATGAAAGTTTAATGAGTTAGAGGCTGTGATTAATCCTATTCTCAAACCAGAGATGAGGCATAGAGAGACTAAGTACTATATACTAAGACTACACTCCTAAGATGGTGGAGTGGAAATTTGAATCTTGGAAGTTTGGATCTGGATTATAGAATCCAGATAAATTTCATGGTATAGGTTGTATCCTTGAGAAACTGTGCCACAGTCATCTCCTACTTCATGCAAAGTTTTCTTAAAATAGAAAATTGTTAAGTATGATCCCTGGTAGTAGGTTGAAAACACATTCATCCAATTAATTTGACCCTGAGTACATTAAACTGATATTTAAGAATCTTGATATGAAATTACAAGCCAAAACAGTTAAGATGAAACAGACTGAAAAAATTTGTAATTTATGCCTTTATTATTTTCTTTTCCCTCTAAATTATTTGTGTTTTATTTAAGAACTTCGGAGAATTTTCAGCAATGTACAAATTAAGAAGCCAAAGTGGACACCTTTGCGCTTTGCTTCACAATGTGGAGTGAATAAAATATAACTCAAAAATAAAATAATTGAAAATTAAAATGCTTTTGGCATTTGATTAGTGTTAATTAGTAACAGTAATAATTTCTATACATTATTTCATGTCACCAGACTTGTGGCATTGGACAATTGGCTTCTTGCCATCATTGTCTTTGAAATCTAGAAACCCTTATCAAGTACTGCTTTGCGAAGAAAACCTACCAGGATGGAATTTCAGGCAGCTGTGAATAACATAGCTTGAATAAGGAAGTGAGTGACCATGTGGCCTTTCTTTGATTCTTACTGCCTTGTAGTAACACAAGGATTATTACACTGTAATAGATCCTGTTAGTGCCTTATCAAGATTCTATTTTCTTCCTCAGTACACTCATCTGCCAGCTGCTCTGAAAGTTTCTTGCTCATGGCTTAGAGCTGCCATCTATTCTCAAAACTTCCTTAGCAAAAGGGAGTGATCCTACTCAGAAGTGCAGGGGAAACTACACTAGAGAAGAGGGCAGGTAGTCAATGATCAAGGGATGAAAGAGTTCAAAACCTCTACTCTTGACTTGCTCCACCATTCATATTCCATGATCCCTATGGGATCAGGCTGAGGCTGGACTACAGCTGAACCATCTGTCTGTATATTTTCTTTCTCTTTCTTCTATTTTCCTCATTCCCTTATAGTTTTCTCCTGAGTTCATTCTTTCAGTGAATATTTTTCATGCATACATACTCACATACACACAAATATATCAGGTTCTGATTGTAGGGAACGTAACCCAGAAACACTCATTGAAAACCATCAGGGGTTCCTAAGAGACTGCTAAGTTTCTATGTAGAGGGAGATCATTGAGCAAAGAGGATAAAGTTGTATATGGCATATAAAGGTGTAAATGAAGTTAAAACTTCTTACACAGTGCTCTGAAGTTAGTATACTCTGGATATTTAAACTCCTACAAATTAAATTGCTCTAGTACTATGTTGTAGCTGGAAATCAATGTTTTGAAATTTCTAAGCTACAAAATAATCTATAAGATTTGATGCCTTTCAACAGTAGGTGTCATGGATTTGCATGTTAGGAAAGAAACCTAGAGATTCTTTATATCCAAGTCTCAATATATATATTAGAATTAGGTGTCTTTCCCTTTTGTACACACTCTGAGAGAACATTTATAACTTTAGTTAGTAACTCACTTAGATGACTAATGATTCTAACAATTTGAAAATTATTCATTTTTACCTTAATACAGATGCTCACTATCCAGTGAAACTTTCCTTCCTCTCTTCTACCCTGTGTAGATTTAAGGGATTTATGAGTTATAATGTTCACTTACTGCAGCAGAATTCATTTTACTGTCCTTTTTTCTAAAGACAGAAATGAAATGAGGGTTTTTGTTCTTCTAACTTAAGGACAGGGATTGGACCTACCTCTGATTGCCAACAGATAGATATTTTGGGTAAGATATTCTAATATCTGCATAGAATTTTCTTTTAAAGGCCCTAGAAACAAAGATGGAACCTAAAGCTAGGATAGCAAATAATTTGGTAATCTAGGGTGGTTATGGATACAGTATATGTTAGGATTTCAGGGCAGCATTTTTAAAAAATTTATTTTTTAATTGAAGGAAAATTGCTTTATAGAAATTTTTTGTTTTCTGCCAAATCTCAACATGAATCAGCCGTAGGTATACATATGTCCCCTTCCTTTTGAACCTCCCTCCCTTCTCCTCCCTCCCACCCCTCTAGGTCAATACAGAGCCGCTGTTTGAGTTCTCTGAGACATACAACAAATTTCCACTGGATTTTACATATGGTAATGTAAGCTTCCATATTACTCTCTCCATACATCTCACCTGCTCTTCCCCTCTCTCTATGTCCCTAAGTCTGTTTTCTATGTCTATTTCTCCATTGTTGTCAGGAGCTCACCTTTAGTTGCAAGAGAGGTCTTAGTGGCCAGGTGTCAGAAAGGCAATTAGAGCAACAAGCCAAAAATGAAAGATTGAACACTTTAGTCACTGTGATGATATAAGCAGGAGGCTAAAATAAGACAAAGTGCCAATAGTCTCTTATTGGGTAGGTCAGAATAGACATGAATGGGAGTTTCCTAATTGTTCAGATAGCTCTGAACACTTGGGGGCCCAGAGGGGGTGTGTCGCTAAGAGTGGAAAAGTACCCAGGAGTGAGCTTGGGGAAAGTGTCTTCCTCTCCAGCCCCCATAAGGAGGCTCTACAGAGGTGTCTGAAAAAAGACCTCTCCATCCAAGGCCTCAGATAAAGAGACCTAGGAATGAAGGGATTGAGCTAGGAACGCAAATGTGTGAAAGAGTGTGGGTAGCAGAAGGGACTTGAGACCTTGATGGCAAGTCCCCTTGATGCCTCTACCTAGGCTGGTGCACTATTTCCCTGTGAAGTTTGGCATGTAAAGGCTTTGTCATTGCTTATATTCAGGCCTGAAAAGTAATACATAGGTTTTAAACAAAGAACTAGATTCCTTGCGTGCAATGTAAGGAAAGGTAATCTGTCCTTGTACTTGAAGGAAGACATATCCTTGGAACAGATAAATTTACATTAAGCCAGCATTCTGGAAGAGCTTTTTCTTTGGTAAAAAGAAGAAATTAACCTCATACAGCAGTCCACAGAAGGGAAAAAGAAAAGTTTCTCTTTACCTGGTTTTCTATATGTATCAACAATCACACATGAGAAATGCAAGCCCCAGGATTATGATTCTGGGAGTTTGGAGTCTAATTTATAGTATGAATATGGTGGGAAAATCCCCCCAACTAGGGTCTGACAAATGAAAGACATGAAAATCTAAGACAGGCTTTGTAGCAACCTTTCTGGAGCAAAGTAAATACACAAGATTTCCACAGAAAGCATTCAATAACCAATCTGAGATGAAGATGAGTTGATAGTAAAAAATTACAAATGTTGAAAAGAAATTACCTACCATGAAGAATGGCTATGTGTACAGTTAACCGAATGATGTTTGGATACATAGTGAAACTGCAGAACATTAAAGACAAAGAAAAGAATCTCATAAGAATCAGAAAGAAAGAGCAGATTTTCTAGGAAGGAAGAACAATTATACCAACAATAAGGTACTATAGACTGGAAAGAGTGAAAAAAATATGCTCAATAGTTATTTGAAAATACTGTCATAAAGTAAGAAATTGATTTTTTGAAAGATAGTATCAAAGTCTGCAGAAAAGTCAAACATTAAAGAGTTATTTTTGAGGGTATTACAAAAATCAACAGCATTTCTAAATACCAGCCCAAGCCAATTAGAAGTGTTAATATATTTTACAATGACTTCATTCACTATAAAAGCAAAAGTTAGATGATATCTCAGATCAAAATGATTAAAATGCATTTAAGAACAAAATCATTAAGATTTATTTTGTCATAAAAGAAAACCTTGTTGTTTTTAAGGAGATAGGTTCATGGATAGAAGGACAANCCTGTTTTTGAAGCCAATGATCTGCTTTGCTGGTTGTCTGAAGTCCTCTGCCAGCCTTCAGAAGTTGTTTTGTGGAATTTACTCAGCGTTGGATTGTTCTTTTGATGAAATTGTGTGGGAGAAAGTGGTCTCCCGTCTTATTCCTCCGCCATCTTCCCGCCCTCTCCGGCAAGTTTTAAAAAGAAGAAAACAAAATGTCAATGAACATGGAAAATATTACTTAACCTCACTAGTACAGATAAATACAAATTGACACCATATTTAGAATCTTATAGTCATTTGTCTCATAAATTTAAAATAGGTAAAAATATATTGTTGATAATTTCAAAAGGAGGAGAAGATGGAAAGAAATGTACATGTCGTACATCGATTGATATTGAGCACGTGTGTGCATACACTCACACACACACACACACACACACACACACACAATCTCAGTTGAACCAGAAACTCATAATCTCAGTGGCCTAATACAAAGAAAATTAATTCATTGTTTTTGTCCCAGTCCAGGGAACATGTTCCTGGTCAGATAGCCTCTGCTGAGGTCATTCAGGAAGCCTAGTCCCTCTTATCATGTAAGTCAACTCTGTTCAAAGTCCTTAGAGAACTCTCCTTGCAGCTGGATGATGGAGAAGGAGACCATTGGGAAGTCTCACTTCTTGATCACAGTAGCTTTAAAAGACCACACATCTATCCATATGTCACCAAGACTCTGGTCTTCAGAAATACCTAACTACACGAAAGGCTAGGAAATGGAATCAAACGTTATGCTCAGAGGAAAAGAAAATGGGACTTGGTAAATATGCATAATCTCTTGCCACAAAATGTTTGTGCATTTCTGGTGAGAATACACTTCATTGTAATCATTTCCATGGCAGTATTTAATAAAATTCTCACTGCACATAGCCTCAAAAACCACAATTCAACTTTAATAAATAACTTAGGAAAATCTTATACACATGTTCAGAGGATCACATACAAAGATTTTAAAATATATTCCTTTCAATAATTTTTATAATTTTGATAAATGGAAAATAACATAATTTTCTGTTGAGGAATGGAAATGGGAGCTATGATTTATTTATACAATGGAACATTATTGTGTAGTTAAATAAATGTTAAAGTTAAATGTTATCAGTGTAGCTACTTTTAAATATGAATTAAATTAATATAAGATGCTAAATCAGCTTCCCAAGTTGCTCAGTGATGAAGAATCCACCTGGCAATGCAGGAGATGTGGGTTTGATCCCTGGGTTGAGGAGATTACCTGGAGTAGGAAATGGTAACCCACTCTGGTATTCTTGCTTGGAAATTTCCACGGACAGAGGAACTTGACAGGCCGCAGTCCGTGGGGTGGCAAAGTCAGACATGACTGAGTGACTGAGCATGCATACAAGTTATGAAATAATAAAAAAGTTCAAAACCATGTATGCAAAACTGTAAACTTTACAAAACAACAATATCTACTGTTCATTCAGTTCAGTCACTCAGTCATGTCCGACTCTTTGCAATCTCATGGTTTGCACCTCACCAGCCTTCCCTGTCCATCACCAAAACCCGGAGCTTGCTCAAACTAATGTCCATTGAGTCAGTGATGCCATCCAACCATCTCATCCTNAGTCACTCAGTCATGTCCGACTCTTTGCAATCTCATGGTTTGCACCTCACCAGCCTTCCCTGTCCATCACCAAAACCCGGAGCTTGCTCAAACTAATGTCCATTGAGTCAGTGATGCCATCCAACCATCTCATCCTTGTCATCCCCTTCTCCTGCCTTCAATCTTTCCCAGCATCAGGGTCTTTTCCAATGAGTCAGCTCTTCGCATCAGATGGTCAAAGGATTGGAGCTTCAGCTTCAGCATCAACATCAGTCCTTTCAATGAATATTCAGGACTGATTTTCTTTGGGATTGACTGATTTGGTCTCCTTGCAGTCCAAGGGACTCTCAGGAGTCTTCTCTAATACCATAGTTCAAAAGCATCAGTTCTTTGCTGCTCAGACTTGTTTATGGTCCAACTCTCACATCCATACAAGACTACTGGAAAAACCAGAGCTTTCACTAAACAGAACTTTGTTGGCAAAGGTACTGTTCATTAGTACATGTATTGTATAATAATAGCACAAAAGCATGCAGGAAATAATATGCACTATTTTCAGGATAGTGGTAAGCTCTGGGGATAAAATGACAAGAAAGATGGTTTGAATTCTTAAAAAAGGAAAAATATAAATCGGATCTGGCAAAATATTACCATGTTTTAAATATAGATTTTTGTGTACAAAAGGTATCTGTTATATGTCCCCAAGTGTATATTTCAAATGGGCTTCCACTTCAAATGAGGTGGAAAGTGAAAGTGAAGTCGCTCAGTTGTGTCCGACTCTTTGTGACCCTGTGGACTGTAGCCCACCAGGCTCCTCTGTCCATGGGATTCTCCAGGCAAGAATACTGGAGTGGGTTGCCATTTCCTTCTCCAAGGGATCTTCCCAACCCAGGGATCGAACCCGGGTCTCCTGCATTGCAGGCAAATGCTTTATCCTCTGAGCCACCAGGGAAGCCTCAATAAATGAGGTGGAGGTAGTGGTAAAGAGCCCATCTGCCAATGTAGAAGACGTAAGAGATGTGGGTTTGATCCCTGGGTCAGAAAGCCACTGGAGGAGGCCCTGGAAACCTACTCCAGTATTCTTGCCTGGAGAATTCAGTGGATGTAGGAGACTGGTGAGATACAGTCCATGAGGTCACAAAGAGTTGGACATGACTGAAACAACTTAGAATACATTCACCTACATTTTGAATATTAATAAAGCATATTAATAAAGTTATTCTAAAATAAAGTGACAAATATGCAAAAGATATTTCAGCACTAACCAGTCTGTGAAAGAAAGTGAAGTCACTCAGTCGTGTCCGACTTTTTGCTACCCTGTGGGCTGTAGCCCACCAGGCTCCTCTGTGTATGGGATTTTCCAGGCAAGAATACTGGAGTGGGTTGCCATTTCCTTCTCCAACTAGTCTGTACTATTTTCAAATCATTTTAAAGTTTTTACATACATTCACATATTGTAGTAGATAAATTATATAAAATAACTGATTTTAACATAATTTTTAAATGAAAATCTTTCAACAAGTGAAATGGGAAAATACATTATCCAAAAATCATTAAAGCACATTCATTACAATGTTTTAATAAAGGCAGACCTTTCAGGTTTCCATAAAGACTTCATTACAGTAGACAAGAAGCACAGCCTCATTCAGTCCCCTTGACTTTCCATGATTTCCAATGGGCAGATTCAAACAGTTGCTTATCAGAAACGTTTGGGACTGCAAAAGGAGGGACAATTTAGAAACAACAGTGCAGGATTCTGGCTCCTCCTTAAGGAACATACATAACAATATGTATAGTATGAGTTCTCTTGCAGGCAATAAAGCCCCCACCTGAGTTGAATCAACACACTTACTTTACCACCAACCAATCAGAAGAAAGTTCTCAAACTGTGGAAGATAATGAAGACACTGACTCTTACCCCAAATGATTAACTGTAATTAACTTCTCCTTTCTCTTTTTAAAAACATTTATAGTCAAACATAATCCTCAGAGTTGGTTCTTAGACATGAAGCCATCTTCTCTCCAGATTCCTGGTCTCCTGAATAAAGCAAACTTTTCTTTCCAACCAACACTTGGCTCTCACATATTGGCTTTTGAATGGCAAGCAGCCAAACACTGTGAACACAGTATCACAGCAGATTTTTAAAAATATATTTATTGCTCTCTTGCTCTTCTACTTATCTCCCAAATATGCAAAACTTAGAAACACAAATTAATTTAAAAAGTAGCTTATGTAACACTAAATGGCAATGAAACAGTCATGTCCTGATCTTCTTAATCTTTTAACATTATCTTATTATTTCCAAATATGATTTTCAATATCTCAGTGGAAGCATCATGCTGTTTACACACTGAATATTATTTAGAAGTCCACTGAATCCCATTGACTCTGACTGATGAGTGCCCCATAATAAGAGGTTTTTAAAATTTTTAGGTCATATCAGCTATTCTGCTCTGTCTCTTGAAAACTTACTCAAATTCACCCTATGGGACCCTCTCTGGTGGGTTCAAAAGCTTTTCACCGACCCTTGTTTCTTGATTGTAGGAAAGAGGCTTCATCCTTCTAGACCTTCCCTAAGTTCCAAAAGGCAGGTTTATTTCTAATTAGGGAAGCAAAGGAATGCACAAACTAAGGAGGATCAGTCAAGAAACAATAGCACAGTGATAAGACAGGGTCCTGGTTCCTCCTTAAGGAATATAAATAGCAATATATCTTTAAGTTCTGCTGGAACCAAAACCAGGTGGAGGATGGTAACTTTGAACTGAGCACATGTTAAATGGAAACTCACCTTGTTACCTCACCACCAACCAAGCAAAAGAAAGTCACACACTCTCCAGCCTTCACCCCAAATTTTACCTCTAAAAACTCTTTGCTGGAGACTTCCTTGGTGTTCCAGTGATTAAGAATCTGCCTTCCAATGCAGGCAACTCAGGTTTGGTCCCTGCTCAGAGAGCTAAGATCCCACATGCCATGGGGCAACGAAGCTGACATGTCTTAACTAGAGAGCCCATGTACCACAAACTACAGAGCCCATACAGCTTGGAGCCTGTACGCTACATCTAGAGAATCCATACACCACAACTACTGAGTCTGCACACTCTGGAGCCCATGGAGAACAACTAGAGAGAAGTCCACAAGCCTCAACCAAGAACTCCTGCATGCAGCAATGAAGATTCTGTGTGCCACAACTAAGACCTGATGTAGCTTAAAAAAAAAAAAGCAAAAACAAAAACAAATAAACCCCCAAAATCTCTTTCCTGAAAACCCATCAGAGAGTTCAGGCTTTTTGAACACAAACCACTCTATCTCCTTGGATAACCCTTGTAATTAACTTTTCTCTCCTCCAAGCTCTGACATTTAGATTTGTTTGGCCTCTTTGTACCTTGGACAGGCAGGTTTCTGTTTGGCAACTTATGTTCAGTTTTTAATGAATGTATCAATACTTAACTGAGTTTTCAGGGGGTTAAATTTTCTGATTACACTCCAGAAAATGTGCTCAAAGAATAAAGAGTTTATATGGTTAAGAGTTTCCAAAGAGTCACCTCATATTAAGGAGTATCATAAATGGCAACCCACTCCAGTACTCTTGCCTGGAGAATCCCATGGAGGGAGGAGCCTGGTAGGCTACAGTCAGACACAACTGAGTCAGACACAACTGAGTCAGACACAACTGAGTGACTTCACTCACTTCACTTCACATAGCATCCCTACAAGGAAGAGGTATTCCAAAAGCAAGGCTCAGATAAGTGAAAATCATTCTTTCTCTATCCATGTCTTTAATAAAAGCATAGATAATACTTTTAGATATCAATGTACTAATATATAGTTAATACCAATATATGGAGGTTATACTAATACCTACTCCAGAAAGATTTTATAAAGTTCTTAATAATTTAGCATATGTAAAGTGTTTAAGGATTTCTAGCATATAGTAATCACTTTGTAAGTGCTTATTACATAAATACATTCTCACATTTTATAGTGCGTAATTTCTCTTGTATTAGAACCACATTCATAACTGTGAGTCTAGAACCTCCCAGACTTGTTGATGCAATGCCAGATTGACTTAATACGTTATGCAAAAATGAGTTATTGAACAACAAATCTCTTCTATTGAGCAGATTTGTGATGGCACTTATTGCCAAACAACAACAGAACAAATCTTTCACTGGCAGATGACTTGAACAACCACAAATGGCACATTGGAAAAGAGACTTAAGTGTTAAGTAAATGTTAGTCACTCAATCGTGCCTGACTCTTTGCGACCCCAAGGACTGCTGCCCACCAGGCTCCTTTGTCCATGAGATTTTCTAGGCAAGGATACTGGAGTGGGTTGCCATTTCCTTCTCCAGGGGATCTTTCCAATCCAGGGATTGAACCTGGGTCTCCTGCAATGCAGGCAGATTCTTTACCAACTGAGCTACAAGGGAATCAGTGAAAAATATAGGCTTATTATTAGTGAGCTGATCCTGATGCCAAAAACCCAGCCTCTGTGCACCAGTGCTGAATCGAATCTTGGAGACAGAGTTTTAGGTAAAGTAGAAAATAATAGCTTTTTTGCTTTGGTTAGGCAAAGGGAAACACAGTAGGCTCTTACCCCTCAATAATTGTGTGTTTCAACCTGGGAGGATTTGATGAGGAATTTTATAGCAATAGTTCATGGGTGGGATTGCTGATAAGATTAAAGTGTGTGCAGGGCCTACACTCCTTTAATCTGGGCTTGGGTAATCTGATGAGTTTCTGTGATTCCTTTATATTGGAATGTTGATGTCTTCCACTTGATGGGTTTCAATTCTACAAAGAGTTTAAAGATACTGCTATGTGTATCCCTTGAGTTGCAATGACGACCCTGTCCCAAGGCTATACTATTTCCTGGCTGCTCCTCCCTTGTCTCTGCATTTTCTCCCTTCCTTGATTAGCAACTACCCCAATACGCCTTTTGGAACTCAGGAAAGGTCATGGAGGCTGGAGTCTGTTCCCTACAAACAAGGAATGGAGGACATGCAAGGCTTACATGTCCAGGATTCACAGAGTGTCCTGCTCAGTTTCTACCCCAAACCTCTTCTCCACATATGAAACATCACAGCATCTTTGTGGTGCCAAGTTTTAGAACTATACAAATGAATATTTCTTATGATTTAATAATTGTACCTTGTTTTATTTTTTACATTCAATAAATGTTTAAAATTTTAGAATAGTTGTAGATTTATAGCAAAATTTTAAGGATATTATAGAACTCCTATGTACAAGAGAATCCCTGTTACTTCTGTGCTTACCAATGCTTGATTCCGTCAGATATTTCCTCCTCAATATTAGGATTCTAAGATTAAGCTAGGTGTGTCATGGTATCTCACTGTTTTCATTTGCATGACATGTGACATTAAGAATCTTTTCATATGTTGCTCACTATCTTTTTTGAAAAAGTATTTCTTCAGGTCTTTAGTCTGTTTTAAATTGATTCATTTATTTTCTTTTTGCTGAGTTTTAGTATTCTCTGAATAATCTGGAATAAATCCCATATCAGATAAGTATTTTGCAAATATTTTCTCACAAACTGTGGCTTGTGTTTTCAATCTCTTTAACAGTAACTTTCACAGAAAAAGAGATTTAGCTTTTATAAAATCTAGCTTATCAACTGATTCTCTGTGAATTGTGTTTTATTGTTGTATATAAAAACCCATCACTAAACCGAAGATCAAACAGATCCTCTCGTATGTTTTCATCATTTTGCATTTTACATTTTGGTCTTTAAGTCATTTTTATTTTTTGGTAAAGGATAAGGTCAGAGTCTAGGTTCACTTTATCTCATTTCATATTTTTTGCATAGGACTGTATATGAATCCAGGCAAATTGGAAGTGATCAAACAGGAGATGGCAAGAGTGAACGTCGACATTCTAGGAATCAGTGAACTAAAATGGACTGGATGGGTGAATTTAACTCAGATACCATTATATCTACTACTGCAGGAAGGAATACCTTAGAAGAAATGGGGTAGCCATCACGGTCAACNGTGTGTGTGTGTGTGTGTGTGTGTGTGTGTGTGTGTGTGTGTAAATGTAATATGACAGGCCTGGCCTCTGTATTTTACTTTTTTTATGTCTAAATTAAAAAAAGAGTTTAAATACATATACTCTTAAATCTTGGGAGACTATGACTCCCTGTAGACTTTACTCTTTTAAATATATTTATTAGCTGTGGCACTCAGTATCTTTGATCGTCATGACAGCCTTTGGGATTTTTAATTATGGCATGCGAACTCTTGGTTGTGGCATGTGAGATCTTAGTTCTCCGACCAGGGATGGAACCCAGGCCGCTTGTATTGGGAGTGTGGAGTCTTAGCCTCTGGATCACCAGGGAAACCCTTGGTTTCTGTATTTTCTTGCTCTGATTAAAGTACAATTCGAGTGACTTACAGCAAAGCAAGAGACAGAGCTGAGCTGGTTGGAGCATAGACTTGTTGCTTCCTTGCAGAACGCAGGTCTCAGCACCTCTCTTGCTGTATCGGCAAGTCTAATGAGATCATGAATTCACCCTGCCCGCTGAAGTGCTAACATGACCTCTCATTAAGCTGCATGTGTACCTAGTCTCTATAAAAAGTAGAGCTTGATCTTACAAGAGTTGAAACTGCACACGAATGGTTATATAAACCCTTTGTGAAGATATGCTTCCTAACTGTACTATCGTCAGAGTAACCCATCTGTGCCTTGCTCCTTTTATTCTGTTTTGATTTCTGGCTGCTCTGTATCTGTTCTTTCTTATGTGGCTGCCTTGAAGCCGCCTGAGCTGTCTGGGGCTTTGTCCCTGAATCTTGTCTTCCCTTTGCCCACCTGTAACTTCCTTCACTTCTCCACAGGGCCTGACCTTATTTTAAATACATCAAATTCTCCCTTCCACACATAATAGTAAGGAACATCCTAACAGGGCTTCCCTGGGGGCTCAGTGGTGAAGAATNGATGAGATGGCTGGATGGCATCACTGACTTGATGGACATGAGTCTGAGTGAACTCCAGGAGTTGGTGATGGACAGGGAGGCCAGGAGTTGTGAAGCAAAGTGTCGCACATGACTGAGCAACTGAATTGAGCAACTGTACATATGAGCAACTGTACATCACTGGTACAATTTTTAGAAAGAATAGTCTTATCCATTCAATTTTCCTTACAAATTTGTCAAAAATTAGTTGATTGCATTTGTGTAAGTCTGTTTCTGAGCTTTTTATTATTTTCCCTTCATCAGTATATCCATTAGTTTGCCAATACTATATTGTCTTGATTAGAGTAGCTATTCACTAAGTCTTAATAAGGGCTTCCCTGGTGGCTCAGTGGTTAAAAATTTGCCTGTCAATGCAGAAGATATCCATCCCTGAGTCATGAAGATTCCCCTGGACAAGGAAATAGCAACTCACTCCACTGTTCTTGCCTGGGAAATCTCATTGACATGGCAGCCTGGCAGTCTACAGTCCATGGGGTCACAAAAGAGTCAGACACAACTTATTGACTAAACGTTAGCAATATCAGTTAATGTCAGTCTTTGAACTTTTTTGTTCATTATTGTGTTGGAAATTTTAGGCTATTTGATATTGCATGTACTTTTAAAATCACTTTTTTGATATTAAGAAAATGGTTCTTGGATTTTGAATGGGAATGCATTAATTTTATAATTTAAGCCAGAAAAAATTGGTATCTTAGTATCATCAAGTTTTTGAAATCATGTCAGCATGGATTTTAATCTTTGATTTTGTTCAGTTCAGTTCAGCCACTCAGTCATGTCCGACACTTTGCAACCCATGGACTGCAGCATGCTAGGCTTCCCTGTCCATCGCCAGCTCCTGGAGCTTGCTCAGACTCATGTCCATCGAGTTGGTGATGCCATCCAGCCATCTCATCCTCTGTCATCCCCTTCTCCTCCTGTCGTCAATCTTTCCTAGCATCACGGTCTTTTCCAAGGAGTTCTTCACATCAGGTGGCCAGAGGATTGGCGCTTCAGCTTCAGCATCAGTCTTTCCAATGAATATTCAGGACTGATTTACTTTAGGATTGACTGGTTTGATCTCCTTGGAGTCTAAGGGACTCTCAAGAGTCTTCTCCAACACCACGTTTCAAAAGCATCAATTCAGCGCTCAGCTTTCTTTATGGTCAACTCTCACATCCATACATGACCACTGGAAAAACCATAGCTTTGACTAGACTCGACTTTTATTTTGTTAGTATTTTGTAATTTTTTGAATACATTTGTGTATAAAATACACAAAGTAGCTAGTTTTTTTAAATAGTTACTTTAAAAAATCTTTATTGCAATATAATTCATTTCATGTGTGCTGTGCTATGCTAAGTCAATTCAGTGGTGTCCGACTCTTTGTGACCCTATGGATGATAGCTTACCAGGTTCCTTCTTCTAGCGATGGGATTCTCCAGGCAAGAATACTGGAGTGGGTTGCCATGACCTCCTCCAGGGGATCCTCCAGGCCCAGAGACTGAACCCACATCCCTTACATCTCCTGCCTTGGTGCCACCTGGGAAGCCACATAATTCACGTCATACAATTTACCAATTTGAAGTTAAACTACAAGTTTTTAAAAATATATTTCAGAATTGTGCAGTCATTACTACCATCAATTCTAGAAGATATTCCTGACCAGAAAATAACTTCTATACCAATTGACAATCACTCCCTGTTTCCCTCTCAGTCACAGGTAATCCATAATCTACTTTCTGTCTCCATAGACTGGTCTCCTCTGGATATTTTATATAAATGGATTTACAAAGTACAGCCTTTCATAGCTGACTTTTTTGCATACATAATATTTTCAAGGTTAATCCATGTTGTCATCATCATAAAAGTCGATCAGTTGTGTCTGAATCTTGGGAATACATGGAATACTCCAGGTAAGATACTGAAGTGGAATACTTGCCCTCCTCCAGGAAATCTTCCCAACTCAGGGACTGAACCCAAGTTTCCCGTATTGCAGGCAGATTCTTTACCAACTGAGCCACCAGAGAAACCCAATCCATGTTGTAGTCTGTTATTAACTCTTCACTCCCTTTTTATTACTGAATATTACTCCATTGTATTAACATGTCACTTTCAGTTAATAATGGGTATTTTGATTGTTTCTACTTTTCAGCTAACATGATTAATGCTAAAATCAATATTAGTGTACAGTTCAGTTCACTCACAGTCGTGTCCAACTCTTTGTGACCCCATGAACCACAGCATGCCAGGCCTCCCTGTCCATCACCAACTCCTAGAGTCCACTCAAACTCATGTCCATTGAGTTGGTGATGCCATCCAACCATGTCATCCTCCGTCATCCCCTTCTCCTGCCCTCAATCTTTCCAGCATCAGGGTCTTTTCAAATGAGTCAGCTCTTCGCATAAGGTCGCCAAAGTGTTAGTGTACAAGTTTTGTGTATATTGAGGTGTTTTAATTTATTTGGGTATATACTTAGGAGTGGGATTGCTTGGGTGGCGCTAGTGGTAAAGAACCTGCCTGCCAATGCAGGTTAGGCATAAGAAAAGCAGGTTCAATCCCTGGGTCAGAACAATCCCTGGAGGAGGGCACAGCAACCCACTCCAGTAATCTTGCCTGGAGAATCACATGGACAGCAGAGCCTGGCAGGCTGCAGTCCATAGTGCTGCACAGAGTTGGACATGACTGAACGGACAGGATGAAGCACATATGGTAACTCTATGTTTAATTTTTTGAGGAACCACTAAATTCTTTTCCAAAGTGCCTGCTCCATTTACATGTTGATCAGCAATGAATGAGCTTTCTAAGTTCTCTACGCATTTACATGATCTTGTTTTTGTCCATTTTCTTATTATACTCATCCCAGTGAATATGAAGTGCCATATCTTTGTTTTAATATAAATATCACTAACATTGTGTACTTCTCATGCCATTCCAGATATTTGTATACCTTCTTTAGAAAGATACTTGTTTAGATATTCCCCCATTTAAAAAATTGAATTATTCATCTCTTTAATATCAAGTTGTAAGAGTTCTTCCTTATATTATGGATATTAATCCATTATCATGTATGTTATTTGCAAATTTATTTACTTTTTAACATTATTATGAATAGTTGACTCATTGGAAAAGACTCTGATGCTGGGAGGGATTGGGGGCAGGAGGAGAAGGAGACGACCGAGGATAAGATGGCTGGATGGCATCATGGACTCGATGGACGTGCATCTGAGTGAACTCCGGGAGATGGTGATGAACAGGGAGGCCTGGCGTGCTGCGATTCATGGGGTCACAAAGAGTCGGACATGACTGAGCGACTGAACTGAACTGATGAATAGTATGTATTTGAATTTTAAGTTCCAGTGATTGATTGCTAGTACATACAGCTGGAATTCTTTTATATATGAATCTTGTGTACTATGAACTTGTTTTACTCATTTATAAGTTCTGTTTTTTTTAAATATGGGGAGTTATTGTCAGTTATCTGTGAATACAAATAATTTTATGTCTTCTTTTCCAATATGTACATATTTTATTTTTATTCCTTCTGTAATGGCGCTAGTTAAGACTTCTAGTAAGATGTTTAGTAGGGATGATGATAGAGCGCATTTTTGTCTCATTCCCAACCTTAAGATATTGGGCAAACTTTATCAATTTTATTGATATTCTTGAAAAAGCAGTTTTTGGTTTAATTTATTTTTTTAATCTATTTTTCCTGTACATAAGTCTAATTTTTACTATTTACTTTCTTCTACTCTTTGTTAGCTTTAGATTTTCTTCTTTTCTATATATTCTTAATGTGGAAGCTTAGGTTTCCTAGCTGCTCCATGTAAGGAATATGCCTGCCAATGCAGGAGATGTAGGTTCAATCCTTGGGCCAGGAAGATTCCCTGGAAGATTCCCTGGAAATAACCACCTACTCCAGTATTCTTTTTTTATTTTATTTTTTATACTTTATTTTACTTTACAATACTTTTTTGGCTTTGCCATACATCGACATGAATCCACCACAGGTGTACATCCCATGGATAGAGAAGCCCATGGGGTTGCAAAAGAGTTAGGCATGACTTAGTGATTAAACAACAACAACCACAAAAATGTGGAGACTTCGATTATTAGTATTAGATTTTTCTTGCAGTAGTGCTTGTGTGTGTATGTAAGTCAATTCAGTTGTGTCTGACTCTTTGCTACCCTATGGACCATAGTCCATGGGGCTCCTCTATCTATGGGATTCTCCAAGCAAGAATGCTGAAGTGGGTTTCCATGCCCTTCTTTAAAGTAGTAGGTAGAGAGGAGTTTTTAATGTTTTGGTTGTAGCCTATAAACTTTGATAAATTGTATTTTCATTTTTTATTTAACACAAATTTATCACCAGGCTTTTTCTGTCACCTATGCATTATTAAGTGTCTTGCTAAATTTTAGCATAATGGATTCCAGGTTCACCCATGTTGTCACAAATGACAGAATTTCCCCTTTTTTGAGGCTGAATGATATTCTGTGTATTATACCAAATTTTGTTCATCCATTCATTTATGAACAGAAACTTATGTTGTTTTCATACCTGAGCCTTTGTGAATAATGTTGCTATGAACATAGAAGTACAGATATTTCTTTGGGATAATGATTTTGCTTATTTTGGACATACACCCAAAAGTGAGATTGCTAGATAATAGGGCCATTCTATTTTTAATTTCTTGAGGAACTACCATACTATTGACTAAAAGTGGTTTTACCAATGTAAATTTCCATAAAAAATGTCCAAGTCCCCTTTCTTTCACATCCTTGCCAGTATTTGTTATCTTGTCTTTTTGTAATAGCCATTCTAATTGTGTGAGAGGGTATCTCACTGAAGTTTTTATTTGCATTTCCTAAGCAATGTTGAGCATTTTTTCATTGGCCCTTTGTATATCTTGGTTAAAATGTCTATTTGGGTTTTTTACCCATTTTAATTTGGTTATTTATTATTATTGCTACTGAGTTGTATGAATTCCTTTTATATTTTGAATATTAGCCTCCTAGTAGATATGTGGATTGAAAAAATTTTCTCTAAATTCTTTTCTGAACAGAAGACCTTTAGTTTTCTGTAGTCTCAATGGTTTCATTTTTAGTTTACTTCCTTTGCTTTTGGTGTCAAATCTAAGAAGTCAATGCCAAGATAAAACTTCTTGAAGTTTACCCCTGATGTTTCCTTCTAGGAATTTTATAGTTTATATTTTATGTTCAAGTCTTTGATGCATTTTGATTTGATTTTAGTGTAAGGTGTAAGATAGTGGCCTACTTCATTCTTTTGCTGTCTAATTTTCATACCACCATTTACTAAAGATCATCTTTTCTAGACAGCATACTAAAAATCAGAGACATTACTTTACCAACAAAGGTTCATCGAGTCAAAGCTACGGTTTTTCCACTAGTCATGTATGGACGTGAGAGTTGGACTATAAAGAAAGCTGAGCACCAAAGAATTGATGCTTTTGAACTGTTGTGTTGGAGAAGACTCTTGTGAGTCCCTTGGACTGCAAGGAGATCCAACCAGTCCATCCTAAAGGAGACCAGTCCTGAATAGTCATTGGAAGGACTGAAGCTGAAGTTGAGTTTGGTCATCTGATGTGAAGAACTGACTCATTGGAAAAGACCCTGATGCTGGGAAAGACTGAAGGCAGGAGGAGAAGGGGACAACAGAGGATGAGATGGTTGGATGGCATCACTGATGTGATGGACATGAGTTTGAGTAAGCTCTGGGAGTTGGTGATGGACAGGAAGCCTGGAGTCCATGGGGCTGCAAAGAGTCGGACATCACTGAGCAACTGAACTGAACTGATTCTTCTTTGTTTATTCTTGGTTCCTATATCAAAAAGTAATTGACCATATGTGAATGGGTTTATTTTGGTTCTTTCTGTCCTGTTCCATTGATGTATGTGTTTGTTTTAATGCTGAAATCATACTATACTGTTTTGATTACTAGAGCTTGGTAACATATTTTGAAATCAGGAAGTATTATACCTCCAGTTTTGCTCTTTTTTCTCAAAATCACTTTAGCTATTCAGAATTATTTTTGTGTTTTCTTACACATTTTAGTTTTTTTTTTCTTCTATTTCTCTGAAAAATGTCATTAGTATTTTAATAGGGATTGTGTTGAATCTGTATATTGTTTTGAGTAATATGGATATTTTGAAAATATTAACTCAATATCAATACCTTTCCATTTATTTATGTCTTCTTCAATCTTTTTCATCAATGTCTTATAGCTTCAAAGTACAAGTCTTTAACCTCTTTTGCTAAGTTTATTGTTAATAATTTTATTCTTTTATAATGCTACTTAAAATGAAATCATTTATTTAATTTCCCTTTCTGAAAATTCACAGATGAGGGTATACAGATGCAACTGATACATCATCATTATTATTAATTTTGTATCCTGCAACTTTATTAAAATACTTTACTAACTTTAAATGTTTTTTTGGTCATCTATGGGATTTTCTATATATAATATCATGTCATTGGCAAATGCAGACACCTTTACTTCTTTTCTTATTCATGTGCCTTTTATTTCTTTTTCTTACCTAATTGCACTAGCTAGGACTTCCAGTATTATGTTGAATAAAAGTGACAGTGGGTACTCTTACATTGTTTATGATCTTGGAAAAATTTCAACCATTCACCATTATATTATGGGCTTGTCATGTGTAGCTAAGAGCTTGTCATATGTAGTCCTTATTATGGTGAGGTACATTCCCTATATTCTCAGTTTATTGAGAGATTTTAGTATAAAAGAATGCTTATTTTTTCCTTCTTCTAAATTTGAGTTTTGTTTATTCTTTTTTTCAGTTTCTTTGTGTTTGGAAAAGATGCTTAATATGATTTCAATTTTCTTAAATTTATTAAGACTAGTTTTATGGTCTTGCCTATGCTTTATCCTGGAGGGTGTTCTATGTGTGCTTGAGAGAATATGTGTTCTGCTGCTGGTATATGGAAAGCTCTGTATGTGTTTCTTAGCCTCATCTATTATAATATGTAGTTAAAAGTCTGTGTTTTCTTATTGATCTTCTGTCTGGATTATATATCCATTCTTAAAAGTGAGGTATTAAAATTCCCCACTGTTACTGTATTGCTGTCTATTTTTCCTTCTATTATGTTAATATTTGTTGTATAAACTTAGGCATTCCTAATATTGGGTACATAAATATTTATAATTATTGTATCCTCTGGATAAGTTGACTTTTTTATTATTATACAATGATTTGCTTCATCTCTGTTACAGTCTTTGGCCTTGTATGTTTTCAATTATTAAGTTAAAAATTATGGATTGATATTAGTTCATCAGTGTAACAAATATGTGTACCAATGGAGATATTAATAATAAAAAACTGCCTTCATGGGATATCTGAGAACTCTCTGTACTGTGAGCTCAACTTCTCTGTAAACCAAAGACTCTTTTAAAAATATAGTCTATTAGTTTAAAACACACACAAACATGGTTACACACATACATATGGAATTCAGCAGGATAAAGTTTCAAAGGAAATACATAGCCTTAAAATTTCATAACCAAAAGAAAGACATGAAAAGTTAATTATGTAGGTGTCTAACTTAAGAAGTTAGGAAGAACAACAGAATAAATTCTTAAATAGGAAAAAAGATATAAGTACAAGAGAAAAATTACTGAAATATGACTAAATTTTTTGGGAAAGATTAATGAAATACATAAAATGGATGAATTGACTAGCATAACGAGAAAAAACAGGCAAACATAATTTTGCATAAATCAACAAGAACTAAAAAAAAAACAACCAGAGAACAGAATCAATAACCTCACCAAAATCTGTTGGAAAATTTTGAGGATGAGAATGAATTTCTTGAAAGAATGTATCTTTCATAAACTGACTAAAAAATAAAAAAATATTACCACAAAAATTTAAACCTTTATAAAAATCATCTGCCCATAATGTTACCCTCCACAGGCCATCAGTGAATGCCAATATATAAACAAAAATGTCAGTCTTGAATGGTTAAACAGATAATGATCAATATATAAGAATGATCTATAAAAGGTAAAAAGACATTGAGTCTCATTAAAATAAAAACTTTTGCTCTGTGAAAATCCTCTTAAGAGAGTGAAAAGACAAGTTATAGACTGATGAAAATATTTGCAAAGAATATATCTGAAAAAGACCCTATATCTAAACTATGTAAATGAAACAATAATTTTAAAAATCTAATTATAAAATGGGAAGAAGTTATGGTAAGATATTTTATCAAAAAACACAGACAGATTACAAATAAGCACATGTAAAGTATTCAACATAACTGGCTGTTAGGGAAATACAAATTTAAAGGATGCTGATATATGCACATATCAGAATAGCTAAAATAAAATACTAAAAAATTAAAGATGTTGAAATATTGGATCAAAATGTTGCTTGGGATGTTAAATGGAATGAGTGATATGGAAATTTGTTATTTTTTAAAACTAAAAGTACAGCTTGTATACAACCCAGAATTTCACTTTAGGCATATATCCTTGAGAAGTAAAAAGTAGTTTTCAGCCAACATTAGTGATAAATAAGTAGAATTTGAAATTTATTTATTTATTTATTTACTTTACTATTATTTGATCATGATTTATTTTATGTCATGAAAAGCCAGCAACAGTCAGGCTGCACAAATACTTGATTGTACCCATGTTTCCATGGGGGTGGGGATGCAGCACTGAGTTACACAATGAGATCAAACTTACTTCCTTTCCACCTTCCTGGCAACATTTCTGTTATATAAGGCAAAGGATGGGCAGCTATGTCATTTACGTTAGCCTCCAAACATGAAATACATATATATAAGCATAACAAAGCATATATAATCACTATATGAGGAAAATTAAAATCATGAATGAATCATAAATGAATCATAAAAAAATCACAATTCATAAAAAATCATGAATGAATCATAAAATCATAAATGAATAAACAGATATTGTGTTCCTCAATGAAAAGACTCAATATTGTCAAAAATATCAATTATTTCCAACNAGCAGCAGTTTTGAATATCATGATTTAAATACTCATAAAATATCATTAAAGAAACTGTGATGCTCTGAGGAATACAATGGCCAGTGTCCTCCAATTCAAGGTCATATATAAATAGTTTCTGCCCATTTAATTCTTCTTAGGATTTTGAAGTTATGTTCATATTTTAAAAGTGAAGTAAAATAGAACTGCTTCTTGATCTAGGCTAGTTACTAGAAACCTATAGTGAACACACTGATAAACTGTAAATCATACCTGTGAAATGTATTTAGCTAATATTATAAATTCTAACACTCAACATTCAAAAAATTAAGATCATGGCATCCAGTCCCATCACTTCATGGCAAATAGATGGGGATGCAGTGGAAACAGTGACAGACTTTATTTTCATGGACTCCAAAATCATTGCAGATGGTGATTGCAGTCATGAAATTAAAAGACAGTTGCTTCTTGGAAGAAAAGCTATGACCAACCTAGATAGCATATTCAAAAGCAGACATTACTTTGCAACAAAAGTCCGTCTAGTCTAGTCAAAGCTATGGTTTTTCCATAGTCATGTATGGATATGAGAGTTGGACCATAAAAAAAGCTGAGTGCTGAAGAATGGATACTTTTTAACTGTGATGTTGGAGAAGACTCTTGAGGGTCCTTTGGACTGCAAGGAGATCAAACCAGTCAATCCTAAAGGAAATCAATCCTGAATATTCATTGGAAGGACTGATGCTGAGGCTGAAGCTCCAAAACTCCAACACTTCTCCACCTGATGTGAAGAACTGACTCATTGGGAAAGACCCTGATGCTAGGAAAGATTGAAGGCAGGAGGAGAAGGGGATGACAGAGAACGAGATGATTGGATGGCATCACTGACTCGATGGACATGAGACTGAGGAAGCTGCAGGAATTGGTTAAGTACAGGGAAGCCTGGTGTGCTGCAGTTCATGGGGTTGCAGAGTCGGACATAAATGAGTGACTGAACAGAACTGAAATGATATGCTAAATGCTCTGAGAATCTCTCTTCTTCTCTCCTCACTCAATCAGGCAGCTCTGGAAGCTTCATAGATTGCCTTCTTTACCTGCACTTATATTTAAAAATGATTCCTTGTAACAGTTAACTTTTACATATCGCATTTTCATTACAGGGCTAAAGTTGTCAGAAGTTTGGCTAATTTTTATAGTTTTCATTCTCATTTTAATATTTATAATTATAAATTAGTTTTCCATAAGCTTGTACCTTGAGATTACTTAATATATTGTTCTAAACTACAGGAGTCTGAAATCTAGTAGATCATCAACCTGATTCTGAAAGAGTAAACAGAATAGACACACATGTATATGGAGAACTAGTACGTGTGTGTATGGAGACCTGGGCTTCCCTGGTGGCTCAGATGGTGAAGAAGCCTCCTGCAGTGCAGGAGACACTGGTTTGATCCCTGGGTTGGAAAGATTCCTTGGAGAAGGAACTGGCAACCCATTCCAGTATTCTTGCCTGGAAAATTCCATGGACAGAGGAACCTGGCAGGCTACAGTCCATAGGATGGGTTGCAAAACTCAAATATGACTTAATGACTAAACCACCACCACCATGGAGAACTAAAGAACCAAAAATGAACATTTTAACCTTCTTACTCTATCAAGCTTATTATAGGACACAGATTGAAGCTTTCCTCTTTGGATGTTTGCATTAATTAAGGAGACACTAACTCCTTTAACTGTTGCTTCCTGACCTGCATACGGCTTTCTCAAGAGATAGATCAGGTGGTCTGGTATTCTCATCTCTTTCAAAACTTTCCACAGTTTATTGTGATCCATACAGTCAAAGGCATTGGCATAGTCAATAAAGCAGAAATAGATGTTTNTACTCCTTTTCCTATTTGGAACCAGTCTGTTGTTCCATGTCCAGTTCTAACTGTTGCTTCCTGACCTGCATACAGATTTCTCAAGAGGCAGGTCAGGTGGTCTGGTATTCCCCTCTCTTTCAGAATTTTCCACAGTTTATTGTGATCCACACAGTCAAAGGCATTGGCATAGTCAATAAAGCAGAAATAGATGTTTTTCTGGAACTCTCTTGCTTTTTCCATGATCCAGCAGATGTTGGCAATTTGATCTCTGGTTCCTCTGCCTTTTCTAAAACTAGCTTGAACATCTGGAAGTTCATGGTTCATGTATTGCTGAAGCTTGGCTTGGAGAATTTTGAGCATTACTTTACTAGCATATATGTATTAGGTTGGTACAAGAGTAATTGTGATTTTGGCCCATGAATTTTAAATCATTATAGCTAGGCTCAAACACAACTTTATTAATCAAAATAGGAACCATTACAATCAACATATTTTTGCCAAAAGAAATGTTTGTTTATTCCTGTAGCGTAAAAATCCATACTTCCGGATTCAGTGAACTCTTGGAAAGCATTTTCTATCTCCTGCTGGTTGTGGAAGTGTTTTTCTTGCAAAAAGTTGCTTGAAGAAGTGGTAGTTTGTTGGAGAGAGGTCAGGTGAATATGGCAGATGAGGCAAAACTTTGTAGCCCAATTCATTCAAAAGCCCAATGCTTTTGAAGCATTGGTTGTACAGTGTGTGGTCAGGCATTGTCATGGGAAATTGAGCCCTTTCTGTTGACCAATGCCAGCTGCAGATATTGCAGTTTTCAGTGCATCTCATTGATTTGCTGAGCATGCTTCTCAAATGTAATGGTTTCTCCATCTCAGATGTAATAGTTTCTGCAATGGGATTCAGAAAGCTATAGTGGATAAGATGGGCAGCAGACCATCAAACAGTGACCATGACCTACTTTTATTGCAAGTTTGGCTTTGGTAAGTGCTTTGGACCTTCTTCTTGGTCCAACCACTGAGATGATTATTACTTGTTGTTGTATAAAATCTATTTTTCATCACATATCACAATCCAATCAAGAAATGGTTCATTGTTGTTGCACAAAATAAAGGAAGTCGACACTTAAAAAATGAAAATTTTTTTGGGGAGGCCAACTCATGAAGCCCCCACTTATTAAACTTTTCCACCTTTCCAATTTGCTTCAATGCCAAATGACCACAGAATGGTTGCCACTGAGTTCTTTGACAACTTCTCAAATAGCTGTAAGGGGATCAGCTCCAGTGATTGTTCTCAATTGGTCGTTGTTAACTTCCAATGGCCAGGCACTATGCTCCGCATCTTCAAGGCTCTGGTCCCCTTTGCAAAACATCTTGAACCACCACTGCATCGTACATTCATTAGCAGTTCCTGGGCCAAATGTGTTGTTGATGTTGCAAGTTGTCTCCACTGCTTTATGACCCATTTTGAACTCGAATAAAAAAATAACTTGAATTTGCTTTTTATCTAACATCATTTCTATAGTCTAAAATAAATATAAAATTATAGCAAGTAATAAATTATTAGGAAAAAAATAAAGCAAAAAATGTGCATTAAAATGATGTATAACGTAACCACACTTATTTAACCACAATAATTTTTGTACCAACCTAATAGCTCAGCCACAGACATGGAAAAGGCAGATGCTTTGTGGATGTCAGAGGATGGTTGGACTTTTAGCTCCAGAAATGTCTACATTGAAATTTGTTCAAATTGCCTCATCTGTTTTTGACTGAAGTGACAAGAATCAACACTTGGCTTTGTTATTAAGTCATAAAATTAATTTCAGTCTGGTTTTAAAAGACGCCCAACTGTGGCCAGAAATTTAGCAACTGTTAGTATGAATTAAGTCTTGATTAAAAATAAGAGAAACAATTTCAAATCATGCTCTCTAGCTGACTTCATGGATTTCTGAGGGGGTGGAACGTTAATCACTCAATTTTATGGAAAATTAAAATAAAAACAGGTGTCATTAAGACTGCATCTTTTCTAAATCTTAGGTAGGGAAGAATAATGAAATAATCTCTTAAAATGCCTTGATCCTCCTGGGAATGAAACAACAGCCAAGTCTCAGAGTTCCACAGGTGGTCTATTCATCTTAAGGTTTCTTGGGAATGAAGCATTTCATATTTCTAGCATTTTTCTGCTTTCCCATACAATGTTCTCATTCAGTTCTCACAACGGAACCTGTGAGGTTGGCAGATAATCTGTTCCATTTGCAGATAGAGGCAGCTGGCCTGCAGAGTGGCTAAATAGCTTGGCCAGGGATAAACAACTAGTTCAGAGACTTAAGACCACCCTCCAGGGGTTGGGATTTTTTTGTTATTACTGCCAAATACCATCCCACGCTGGTTGAGTAAGTTAGTAGTTTTACTTCTCCACATATAGAGTATGCCCACATATGGAGTAATTTATTAATTCTTTCATTTAATTACTGACTGCCTACTCCATTCTAAGGACTATCCTGGGTGATAAAGATACAATGAGCTCTCAGCCTACGTGGTTTCCTTTCCTTATATGTTACCAGAAAAAGTTAAATATAAATGATTTTTGGACTGTGCATCATTTTTTTTGCTTTGCATAATTCCATTGTAATTATTACAAATTCAGAGAGCAAACATAATAATTGTAACTCTTGACTATGTTCCCAAAACTGTGCTAGGTACAAATTTAATTCAGTTTTCAAACCAGATGTGCAGAGCAAATATAACTTATTCAATTTGTCTACAATTTATCTGGTCTTCCTTCCAAGGCCCAATGCTTTGCTTAAGAAGAAAAAAATAACAATTCTTGTTCCAATTCCATTTTGAGCTTAATAATAATAATAATTTAAACTGTCCCTTAGGTAGTGTTCCTGCAACATCCGGGAAGCAAATCAAACCATTCTGAAAAATCCTATTTTAAATGTCAGAGGTTGAATATCATCCCTTCTCTCTTTGTATTATTTTTTCTGAAACAAACACTAATACATCCTTCCTTATGCTCACATTGCTTCATGAGTACTTCCCAAGATAGATGTCCCATGCAACTAAGAAGGTCTTGTACTCTCAAAAGCTAAAAGGAAAAATTTATTAATCATTTTAAAATATAGCTCCTGTGAAACATATATTATCCCCCAAAGTTTTCATGGAAGCTCTAAGGGAGAGGTGACATTTATAGATGAGTTAGCTATAGATGAGATGGGGAGGCTTAATGCCACATTTAAAACCACAAAGCGGATTCACTTTCCTGTGCACTTAATGATTTAGGCAAAATACTACAACTCCAGGTGTGACCACGTGGGTCTAGCAGGAAGAGTGGTGTTTCAGGTGGCTTCCCTACCAGTGAAGGGAACTTGCTGTTCAATGTGCAGAGAATGCTTCCTTTATGTGTGGATCTCTAGAGCCCAGCATGGTGCCTGGGCATACTGTAGGTGCTCAGCAAATGTTTGCTGAGAGTTAACTGCTTGCTATCACTCCGGGAAGTTTTTTTGTCTTCCTCAATGTCCATTTCACAGATGGGGAAATGGGCACTAGGACACAGTGCTGGTGGTGGCCAAGCTGGGGTTGGTCCCAGCTCCTGATTCCAGGCTGATCCTCCTCGTCCTCTGTCCTCATCATGCACAGGGCTCTGAAGCCTGCGAGAGTCCTGCAGGAAGCCGCGTTGAATCAGCATCACACAGACTGTTTTGGACATCTGGAAACATTCCTGAGGGCATGCAAGAGTCCTGTCTCTGAACCAGAAGACAGGCTCAGAGGCTAGACAGCACAAACTGGGGCCACAAGTTCTTCAATGCCTCCCCTCAACGAGGATATTAACACCCAAACCCAGGCCAAATTCTGGATTTCTAGTCTTGTGCACTATCTGGTAGCAAGATAAATTAACCTGATTTGCCATGTTGTGCACTGGGTGCCTCATAAATGCTGGTAATACTAGGCTTAACCACTTGACTCATGTTAGACAATTTGATGACCACAGCAACTCCCTTGAACAAGTATTATTATCCAAATTTTACAGATGACACACTGGGGCTCAGTATAGTTCACTTTCACAATGTCAGAGAGATCTCAGGGTGGTCTACTTTTGGAAGTCTTTTGAGAACTGTGCACTTCTGCCTTCTAGTAGAATGACTATTGTTCTGTAACCCCAGAGTGCCTTAGTCATTAGTCAACTCAAGCACCTACTTAGGTTTTCGGCAAGGCTTCAGTTCAGTTCAGTTGCTCAGTTGTGTCCAACTCTTTGCGACCCCATGCATTTTAGACAGCCTCTAAAGGCTGCTCATTGGGGCATGAGCAGAAAATATTGCTACTGAAGTTTGAGCTGGCAGAAGCCAGCCTGATGGCCCCGACAGGGTCACAGGCTCTATGGGAATATGGAAAGGAAGGCAGTGTGGCCTTATGATTAGGAGTTGCTAGGGCCAGATGCTACTCCAGGCTCTACTTTTTCTTAGTTCTATGTCCTTGGACAAGGTAACTAAATCTCTCTGTGCTTCGTACCTCTCATTCATAAACTGTGATAATGGTACAGAGACACTGAGAGGATAAAATGAGACAACACTTGTAAAATGTTGAGCCCCACTGTCTGGTATGTGGTAAACATTCAAATTATGTCACCTAAATAGACAAAAAGGGGATAGAAGAGGTGGCAAAGAGTAGGAACAGCCACAAGGCATACTGACTTAAAATCCAGAAACTAGAGAAATCTGGTATCCCTGGGAAATTATCTTAATGTCTTTCTCATTTTTCATGGTTTTATGTTCATCTTTCCCCAGTCTTGTTAACTCTCAATCTTTGTTAACACTGAGTTTTCAATAATAATTGTCAAAATGTATTGGATACTTATATGTGCCAACCACTGTGTGAGCTAAGTATGAATTATGTTAATCTCCTAAACATTTTGTTGAATCAGTTCAGTTTAGTTCAGTCGCTCAGTCGTGTCCAACTCTTTGCGAGCCCATGAATCGCAGCACGCCAGGCCTCCCTGTCCATCACTATCTCCTGGAGTTCACTCAGACCCACGTTCGAGTCCATGATGCCATCCAGCCATCTCATCCTCTGTCGTCCCCTTCTCCTCCTGCCCCCAATCCCTCCCAGCATCAGAGTCTTTTCCAATGAGTCAACTCTTCGCATGAGGTGGCCAAAGTACTGGAGTTTCAGTTTCATCATCATTCCTTCCAAAGAAATCCCAGGGCTGATCTCCTTCAGAATGGACTGGTTGGATCTCCTTGCAGTTCAAGGCACTCTCAAGAGTCTTCTCCAACACCACAGTTCAAAAGCATCAATTCTTCAGCACTCAGTCTTCTTCACAGTCCAACTCTCACATCCATACATGACCACAGGAAAAACCATAGCCTTGACTAGATGGACCTTAGTCGGCAAANACAGAGGATGAGATGGTTGGATGGCATCACTGATGTGATGGACATGAGTTTGAGTAAGCTCTGGGAGTTGGTGATGGACAGGAAGCCTGGAGTCCATGGGGCTGCAAAGAGTCGGACATCACTGAGCAACTGAACTGAACTGATTCTTCTTTGTTTATTCTTGGTTCCTATATCAAAAAGTAATTGACCATATGTGAATGGGTTTATTTTGGTTCTTTCTGTCCTGTTCCATTGATGTATGTGTTTGTTTTAATGCTGAAATCATACTATACTGTTTTGATTACTAGAGCTTGGTAACATATTTTGAAATCAGGAAGTATTATACCTCCAGTTTTGCTCTTTTTTCTCAAAATCACTTTAGCTATTCAGAATTATTTTTGTGTTTTCTTACACATTTTAGTTTTTTTTTTCTTCTATTTCTCTGAAAAATGTCATTAGTATTTTAATAGGGATTGTGTTGAATCTGTATATTGTTTTGAGTAATATGGATATTTTGAAAATATTAACTCAATATCAATACCTTTCCATTTATTTATGTCTTCTTCAATCTTTTTCATCAATGTCTTATAGCTTCAAAGTACAAGTCTTTAACCTCTTTTGCTAAGTTTATTGTTAATAATTTTATTCTTTTATAATGCTACTTAAAATGAAATCATTTATTTAATTTCCCTTTCTGAAAATTCACAGATGAGGGTATACAGATGCAACTGATACATCATCATTATTATTAATTTTGTATCCTGCAACTTTATTAAAATACTTTACTAACTTTAAATGTTTTTTTGGTCATCTATGGGATTTTCTATATATAATATCATGTCATTGGCAAATGCAGACACCTTTACTTCTTTTCTTATTCATGTGCCTTTTATTTCTTTTTCTTACCTAATTGCACTAGCTAGGACTTCCAGTATTATGTTGAATAAAAGTGACAGTGGGTACTCTTACATTGTTTATGATCTTGGAAAAATTTCAACCATTCACCATTATATTATGGGCTTGTCATGTGTAGCTAAGAGCTTGTCATATGTAGTCCTTATTATGGTGAGGTACATTCCCTATATTCTCAGTTTATTGAGAGATTTTAGTATAAAAGAATGCTTATTTTTTCCTTCTTCTAAATTTGAGTTTTGTTTATTCTTTTTTTCAGTTTCTTTGTGTTTGGAAAAGATGCTTAATATGATTTCAATTTTCTTAAATTTATTAAGACTAGTTTTATGGTCTTGCCTATGCTTTATCCTGGAGGGTGTTCTATGTGTGCTTGAGAGAATATGTGTTCTGCTGCTGGTATATGGAAAGCTCTGTATGTGTTTCTTAGCCTCATCTATTATAATATGTAGTTAAAAGTCTGTGTTTTCTTATTGATCTTCTGTCTGGATTATATATCCATTCTTAAAAGTGAGGTATTAAAATTCCCCACTGTTACTGTATTGCTGTCTATTTTTCCTTCTATTATGTTAATATTTGTTGTATAAACTTAGGCATTCCTAATATTGGGTACATAAATATTTATAATTATTGTATCCTCTGGATAAGTTGACTTTTTTATTATTATACAATGATTTGCTTCATCTCTGTTACAGTCTTTGGCCTTGTATGTTTTCAATTATTAAGTTAAAAATTATGGATTGATATTAGTTCATCAGTGTAACAAATATGTGTACCAATGGAGATATTAATAATAAAAAACTGCCTTCATGGGATATCTGAGAACTCTCTGTACTGTGAGCTCAACTTCTCTGTAAACCAAAGACTCTTTTAAAAATATAGTCTATTAGTTTAAAACACACACAAACATGGTTACACACATACATATGGAATTCAGCAGGATAAAGTTTCAAAGGAAATACATAGCCTTAAAATTTCATAACCAAAAGAAAGACATGAAAAGTTAATTATGTAGGTGTCTAACTTAAGAAGTTAGGAAGAACAACAGAATAAATTCTTAAATAGGAAAAAAGATATAAGTACAAGAGAAAAATTACTGAAATATGACTAAATTTTTTGGGAAAGATTAATGAAATACATAAAATGGATGAATTGACTAGCATAACGAGAAAAAACAGGCAAACATAATTTTGCATAAATCAACAAGAACTAAAAAAAAAACAACCAGAGAACAGAATCAATAACCTCACCAAAATCTGTTGGAAAATTTTGAGGATGAGAATGAATTTCTTGAAAGAATGTATCTTTCATAAACTGACTAAAAAATAAAAAAATATTACCACAAAAATTTAAACCTTTATAAAAATCATCTGCCCATAATGTTACCCTCCACAGGCCATCAGTGAATGCCAATATATAAACAAAAATGTCAGTCTTGAATGGTTAAACAGATAATGATCAATATATAAGAATGATCTATAAAAGGTAAAAAGACATTGAGTCTCATTAAAATAAAAACTTTTGCTCTGTGAAAATCCTCTTAAGAGAGTGAAAAGACAAGTTATAGACTGATGAAAATATTTGCAAAGAATATATCTGAAAAAGACCCTATATCTAAACTATGTAAATGAAACAATAATTTTAAAAATCTAATTATAAAATGGGAAGAAGTTATGGTAAGATATTTTATCAAAAAACACAGACAGATTACAAATAAGCACATGTAAAGTATTCAACATAACTGGCTGTTAGGGAAATACAAATTTAAAGGATGCTGATATATGCACATATCAGAATAGCTAAAATAAAATACTAAAAAATTAAAGATGTTGAAATATTGGATCAAAATGTTGCTTGGGATGTTAAATGGAATGAGTGATATGGAAATTTGTTATTTTTTAAAACTAAAAGTACAGCTTGTATACAACCCAGAATTTCACTTTAGGCATATATCCTTGAGAAGTAAAAAGTAGTTTTCAGCCAACATTAGTGATAAATAAGTAGAATTTGAAATTTATTTATTTATTTATTTACTTTACTATTATTTGATCATGATTTATTTTATGTCATGAAAAGCCAGCAACAGTCAGGCTGCACAAATACTTGATTGTACCCATGTTTCCATGGGGGTGGGGATGCAGCACTGAGTTACACAATGAGATCAAACTTACTTCCTTTCCACCTTCCTGGCAACATTTCTGTTATATAAGGCAAAGGATGGGCAGCTATGTCATTTACGTTAGCCTCCAAACATGAAATACATATATATAAGCATAACAAAGCATATATAATCACTATATGAGGAAAATTAAAATCATGAATGAATCATAAATGAATCATAAAAAAATCACAATTCATAAAAAATCATGAATGAATCATAAAATCATAAATGAATAAACAGATATTGTGTTCCTCAATGAAAAGACTCAATATTGTCAAAAATATCAATTATTTCCAACTTTATCAAGAGTTCAATGCAATCTTAATCAAAATCAAAGTAATGCCATTTGTTCATTTGCATATCAACACTCTAACTCTGAAGTATATTAGAAAAGGCAATGTGAACAGACCAGTCATGAGCATTGATATCAAAACTATGATTAAAAAATCTTCCAACAGACAAAAGCCCAGAGCCAGATGTCCTACAGGTGAATTCTACCAAAAGATTAGAGAAGAGCTAACAGCTCTTCTGCTCACTCACAGATTCTTTACTATGTGCAAATCAATGTGATACATCATATTAACAAATTGAAGGATAAAAACCATATGATCATGTCCATAGATGCAGAGAAAATTTTTGACAAAATTCAACACCCATTTATGATTAAAAATCTCTAGAAAGTAAGCATAGAAGGAACCTACCTCAACAAAGTAAAGGGTTTATATGACAAACCCACAGCAAACATCATTCTCAACAAAGAAAAACTGAAAGCATTTCCTCTAAGATCAGGAACAAGACAAGGGCACCCAATCTTGCCACTATTATTCAACATAGTCTTGGAAATCCTAGGCATGGCAATAAGAGAACAAAAAAGAAATAAAAGGAATTCAGATTGGCAAAGAAGTAAAACTCTCACTGTTTGCAAATGATATGATACTATACATCAGTTCAGTTCAGTCACTCAGTTGTGTCTGACTCTTTGCAATCCCATGAATCACAGCACGCCAGGCCTTCCTGTCCATCACCATCTCTCGGAGTTCACTCAGACTCACGTCCATCGAGTCAGTGATGCTATCCAGCCATCTCATCCTCGATCGTCCCCTTCTTCTGCCCCCAATCCCTCTCAGCATCAAAGTCTTTTCCAATGAGTCAACTTTTCACATGAGGCGGCCAGAGTACTGGAGTTTCAGCTTTAGCATCATTCCTTCCAAAGAAATCCCAGGGCTGATCTCCTTCAGAATGGACTGATTGGATCTCCTTGCAGTCCAAGGGACTCTCAAGAGTCTTCTCCAACACCACAGTTCAAAAGCATCAATTCTTCAGCACTCAGCCTTCTTCACAGTCCAACTCTCACATCCANAGCATCATTCCTTCCAAAGAAATCCCAGGGCTGATCTCCTTCAGAATGGACTGATTGGATCTCCTTGCAGTCCAAGGGACTCTCAAGAGTCTTCTCCAACACCACAGTTCAAAAGCATCAATTCTTCAGCACTCAGCCTTCTTCACAGTCCAACTCTCACATCCATACATGACTACTGGAAGAAACATAGCCTTGACTAGACGGACCTTAGTTGGCAAAGTAATGTCTCTGCTTTTGAATATGGTATCTAGTTGGTCATAACTTTTCTTCCAAGGAGTAAACGTCTTTTAATTTCATGGCTGCAGTCACCATCTGCAGTGATTTTGGAGCCCCCCCAAAATAAAGTCTGACACTGTTTCCACAGGAAACCATAAATATGCCACTAGAGCTAATCAGTAAATATAGCTGAGTTACAGGATATAAAATTAATATAAAGAAAGCCCTTGTATTCCTACACACTAACAAGAAAAAAAAAAAAAAAGAGGGGAAATTGAGGAAACAATGCCATTCACCATTGCAACCAAAAGTGTTAGGGGAAGCACATTGATTGAAACTGCCCACCCTGGCCAGGCACCATAGTTACCATTTGTATGAGTTGTTTTATGTCAGGAGGTCCTGGTAAGGAACACAGAACTAATAAGCCACCACCAACTGGAAGAGTTCAGGAAGGTCAGAAGGAGACACCACATGTCCAACCACCTCCCAGAATCCTTCTCTCTGACATCCATCCTGACTGAACAGGCGTGCATCACCAAGAAGGATTCTTGAGTCAGAATGATTGGCTAAAGATAACCTGGAAACGAATCCCATCACCATAAAACCTGAGACTGGGAGCCACATGACAGAGCTGTTCTCCTGGGTTCCCTTACCCTACTGCTCTCCGGGTGCCCTTTCCCAATAAAATCTCTTGCTTTGTCAGCACAAGTGTCTCCTTGGACAATTCATTTCCGAGTGTTAGACAAGAGCCTAGTTTTCGGCCCTGGAAGGGGTCCCCCTTCCTGCAACAAAAAGGATAACATATCTAGGAATAAATCCATCTAAAGAGACAAAAGACCTGTATACAGAAAACAAAAAGACACTGGTGAAAGAAATCAAAGATGACATGTCTTGGGTTGGAAGAATCTATGTTTTGAAAATGATTATACTACCCAAAGCAATCTACAGATTCACTGAAATCCCTATCAAACTACCAATGATATTTTTCACAGAACTATCGCAAAAAGTCTCACAATTTGTATGGAAACACAAAGGACACTGAATAGCCAAAATAATCTTGAGAAAGAAAATGGGAGCTTGAGGAATCAGCTTTCCTGGCTTCAGACTATACTGCAAAGCTACAGTCATCAAGACACTATTATATTGCACAAAAACAGAAATATAAACCAATGGAACAAGATAGAAACCCAAGAGATAAACCTCTGCATCTATGTGCACCTTATCCTTGACAAAGGAGACAAGAACATACAATGGAGAAAAGACAGTTTCTTCAATAAATGATGTTAGGAAAACAGGACAGCTACATGTAAAATAATGAAATTAGAACACTTACTAACATCACACATAAAATAGACTAAAAATGGATTAAAGACTTAAATGTAAAGCAGAAACTATAAAACTCTTAGAAGAAAAACATAGGCTATACTCTGACATAAATTACATACATGGCAGCAAGATCCTCTTTGATCCACATCCAGAGTAATGGAAATTAAAAGAAAATAAACAAATGAGGCCTAATTAAGCTTAAAAGTTTCTGCACAGCAAAGGAAATAATAAACAAACTTAAAAGAGAAATTAATTGCAAACAAAATAACTGACAAAGGATTAATCTCCAAAACATATATAGCTGTTCAATAAACACATGAAAAATGCTCAGAATCACTAATTTTTAGAAAAATGCAAATGAAAACTACAATGAGGCATCACCTCACACCAGTCAGAATAGCCATTATAAAAAATTTTACAAACAATAAAAGCTGGAGAGGGTTTGGAGAAAAGGGAGCCCTCCTGCCCTGTTGGTGGGGATGTAAACTGATGCAGCCACTATGGAGAACAGTATGGAGATTACTTTAAAAACTAAGAATAAATCTACCATATGATCCAGCAACCCATAACTGTGCATATACCCTGAGAAAACCAAAATTCTAAATGACATACATAACCCAATGTTCATTGCAACTATAGCCAGAACATGGATGTAACCTAGATGTCCATCAACAGATGAATGGATACAGAAGATATAGCACATATATACAATTCAATATTACTCAGTCATAAAAACAAACAAATTTGGATCAGTTCCAATAAGGTGGATGAACCTATAGCTTGTTATACAAAGTGAAGTAAGTCAGAAAGAGAAAAACAAATATTGTATATTAACACACATATATGGAATCTAGAAAAAACGGTATTGATAAACTTATTTGCAGGGATAGAATGAGGATGCTAATGTAGAAAATGGATTTGTGGACACAGTGGAGGAAGGAGAAAGTGGGACAGATAAGAAAGCAGCATGGACATTTATACACTATTGTGTAAAATAGATAGCTAGTCAGAAGCTGCTATATAACACAGGGAGTCCTTCCTGGCGCTCTATGATGACTTAGAGGGGTGAGAAAGGGAAATTGAGGGAGGCTCAAGAGGGAGAATGTGCACATAATTATTACTTGTTCATGTTGTTGTGTGGCAGAAACTAACATAACATTGAAAAGCAATTTTCTTTCAATTAAAAAACAAATTTAATAAATAAATAATACTAGTAATAATAAAAGATCTAATCCCTTGCAAAAAAAGAGACAAAAAACCTAGAATAATAGTAAATACAATATTGAACAACAATGTTGAAGGATTGACATTAACTGACCTCTTGTAAAACCACAGTAATCAAGACAATACAGTACTGATGAAAGGATATAGGTTAATGGAATAGAGAAGGGAAGTCAGAAATAGATGCACCTAAATACAGATGGATGATCTTTGATAAAGTAATAAAGGTCACTCAGTTGTGCTAGAACAATTGGACATTCACATGAAAAATGAATTCACAGACAGATCTTACACTTTGCACAAAATTTTACTCAAAATATATCACATATCTAAAAGTAAAAGACAACACTACAAAACTCCCAGAAAATCTAGATGACCATGCATGACAGTGAACCAGTATCTTGGTCATCTGGTACCAACAGCCGACTCTTTGGTAAAGTCCCTGATACTGGAAAAGATAGAGGGCAGAAGGAGAAGTGAGTGTCAGAGGGTTAGATGGGAATGGCATCACTGATGCAATGGGCATGAACTTGGGGAAGCTTAAGGAGATGATGAGGGACAGGGAGGCCTGGCGTGCTGCAGTCCATGGGGTCACAAAGAGTCGGACATGATTGAGCAACTAAAAAACAACAATGACAATAACATTTTAGTTATAACACTGAAGACAAAATCCATGAGAGAAATAATCGATAAGATGGACTCAGTAGAATTTTAAAAAGATACTTCTGCATTGTGAAATACAGGGTCAAGAGATTATGATGATATGCCAAAGTCTTTGTGAAACTATTGCAAAGACACATATGATAAAGAATGATTATCCAAAATTCAACCATAAGAAAAAATAAAAACAATTTAAAAATTAGCCAAAGGCTTTAAAATCTCGCTAAAAAAAATCTATAGGTAGCAAACAAGAATTTGAACAGATGTTCAACACTATTATATCACCAAGTAAATGCAAATTAAAGCAGTAATGAAATATCTATTAGAATGACTTAATACACACCTTTAGAATGACCAAATCTGGTATGCGAACATCATCAAATACTGGCAAGATGTGGAGCAACAAGGATTCTAATTCATTGCTTGTGTAAATGCAAAATGATACAGTCACTTTGGAAGATGATTTAGTGCTTTGTTACAAAACAATACATCCTCTTACAATATGACCCAACAATTATTTTCTTTTGTATTTACTAGAAGGGAAGCTTTTATTTCAAACTTATGTCCACAAAACTCTGCATATTGATGTTTATAACAGCCTTAAGCATAACAGCCTGTACTTGGAAAACACCAAATGTCCTTCAGTAGGATAATGAATGAATAAATTATGACATACTCAGACAATGCAGTATGTTGTTGTTTTTCAGCTAGTTCCTTTCTGATTAAGCTTGCTTTCCCGATTGGTTTGCTATGGGAACTTTTACCCAGAAAATTCACTCTCTTTACTGCTCTGGTTTTAAGAGGATTGATGAATTGAACTGTATCTATGTTCCTCCACATCGTTGTTCATTTCCTAAGTCTAGTCTGACTCTTTGTGACTCCATGGACTGTAGCACGCCAAGCTTCTCTGTTCTCCACGCTCTCCCAGAGTTTGCTCAAATCCATGTTCATTGAGTTGGTGATGCTATCTAACCATCTCATCTTCTGCTACTCCCTTCTCCTTTTGCCTTCAGTTTTTCCCATCATCAGAGTCTTTTCTAATTAGTTTGCTCTTTGCATCACGTGGCCAAAGTATTGGAGCTTCAGCTTCAGCACTAGTCCTTCCAATGGATATTCAGGGTTGATTTCTTTTAGGATTGACTGTTTTGATCTCCTTGTTGTCCAAGGGATTCTCAAGAGTCTTCTCCAGCACCACAGTTCAAAAACATCAATTCTTTGTCACTCAACCTTCTTTATGATCCAACTCTCATATTCTTACATGACTACTGAGAAAATTATAGCTTTGATTATACATTCCTTTGTCAGGAAAATGATGTCTTTGCTTTTTAAATATATTTTCTAGGTTTCTCAAAGCTTTCATTCCAAGGAGGAAGCGTCTTTTTTTTTTTTTTTTTTTAATTTATTTATTTTTAAATTTAACTTTACAATACTCTATTGGGTTTGCGTCTTTTAATTTCATGGCTACAGTCACCATCCACAGCGACTTTGGGGCCCAAGAAAATAAAATCTGTCATTGCTTCCACTTTTTCCTCTTCTATTTGTCATGAAGTGAGGATCAGATGCCATGATATCAGTTTTTCTGTTTTTTTAATGTTGGGTTTCATGCCAGTTTTTTCATTCTCTCCTTTCACCCTCATCAACAAGTTCTTTAGTTCCTCTTCACTTTTTGTCATTAGAGTGATATCATCTAGATATCTAAGGTTGCTGATATTTCTCCCAGTAATCTTAATTTCAGCTTGTGACTCATCCAGCCTGTCATTTTACATGATGTACTCTGCAAATAAGTTAAATATGCCTGATGACAATATACAGTCTTGTCATACAATTTTCCTGATTTGGAACCAGGCCATTGTTCCATGTCTGGTTCTAACTGTTGCTTCTTGAACTACATGCAGGTTTCTCAGAACATAGGTAAAGTGGTCTGGTACTTTCATCTCTTAATGAATTTTTCACAGTTTGTTGTGATCTTCACAGTCAAAGACCTTAGAATAGTCAATGAAGCAGAAGTAGATGTTTTTTTGGAATCCTCTGCTTTCTCCCTGATCCAGTGAATGTTGAGAGTTTGATCACTGGTTCTTTTGGCTCTTTGAAACCTATCTTGTACATCCAGGAGTCCTCAGTTCACATATTGCTGGAGCCTAGCTTGAAGGATTTTGATTAAAGTCATGTTAGTATGTGGAATGATAGAAACTGCACAGTAGTTTGAACATTATTTGGTATTGCCTTTCCTTGAGATTGGAATAAATCTGAGCTCTTCCTGTCTGTGGCCACTGCTGAGTTTTCCAAATTTGCTGGCATAGTGAGTGTGGTACTTTCACAGCATCATCTTTGAGGATTTGAAGTAGCTCAGCTGGAATTCCATCACCCCTACTAGCTTTGTTCATAGTAAAACTTCCTGAGGCCCACTTGACTTCACATTCCAGGATATCTGGCTCTAGGTGAGTGACCACACTGTTGTGGCTATCTGTATCATTAAGACCTTTCTTGCATAGTTCTTCTATGTATTCTTGCCACTTCTTTTTAATCTCTTCTGCTTCTGATAGGTTCTTACAATTTCTGTTCTTTGTCATGCCCATTCTTGCATGAAATGCTCCCCTGATACCTCCAATTTTATTGAAAAGATATCTAGTTTTTACCATGATATTTTCCCCTCTATTTCTTTGCATTGCTCACTTAAGAAGGTCTTATATTTCCTTGCTAGTCTCTGGAACTCTGTATTCAGTTGGGTGTATCTTTCCCTTTTTTTTTTGCCTTTCATATTCTTCACCTTTCATATTTCTTCTTTCTTCAGCTATTTGTTAATCCTCCTCAGACAAATGCTTTGCCTTCTTGCATTTCTTTACCTTTGAAATGGTTTTGATTACTGCCTCCTGTACACTGTTCTGAACTCCAGTTCATAGTTCAGTCCATAGTGTATGAACCAATTCAAATAACATTTCTGAAATATTGTAATTATAGGGATAGAAAACAATAGGGATAGAAACAAGGTGATTTCAAGGGTATAGGGCTTCAGAAATAAGGGATGTAGATGGCTATAAGGTTTTAATGTGGGATAGAACAATTCTTCATCTTGATTGTAGTAGTAGCTTCATACAACTTCATATTTAATAAAATGGCATAGAACTACACATACACACACACGTACATGAATGCATATATGACTTGTACAATTCTGAAAAGGGTCTATGGTTTGTATTAACTCAATTTTGTGACATTGATGTTTTACTATTAGTTATGAAAGATACTGACATTGGGGGAAGGTACTTAAGGGGTGCTCAGGACCACCATGTGTGTGTATATAAAATTTCCTGTAAACCTATAATAGTATTAAAACAAAAAACTTAGAAATAATATATTTCTTCTATCCGAAGAAAATTTGACAGAAGCATTTTGAAGTGAATTAAAATATGCTTAATCTATAATTGCTGAATAATTTGATAACATTATAGGCAGAATTTTCATTTAAGCAGTAACTAAGCTTTTTTAAAATTGCTATAGTACTGAACAATGTGATTTTTGTATTGTATAAAACATACTGACAGAATTATTTTGGAATGTGGTCACTCAAGCACAGATACATCTGTTGGATGTATCAAATTCTTCGTTACTAACATTTTTCCCTGAAACTGATTTGTGTGTAGGTCTGCCTGTGTGTGTGTGTGTGTGTGTGTGTGTGTGTGTGTGTGTGTGTGTGTATGTGACTGGCCCAGCTCCTTGAACTGATAGGAATCCGTCCAGCCCCTGTCCATATCTATTGAACCCACTGTAGCCTGGCTGACTGGGCTCCACCTCACCCTGTCCTTAAAAATGATTTTTAACTAACATATAATTTTGTTTTAATATTTCTGATTTGCACATTTCATTTTTTCTTACTAATATTTCAATAGTTTCTACACTATTTAATATCTAATTATTTTAAGTATTTCTATCTTAGTTGGAAACTCTCAAAGTTCATTTTTAAACTTCCTCTAAAACTCTGCTTCTTTTTCACTGACTATGCTAAAGACTTTGATGTGTGGATCATAGCGAACTGTGGAAAATTCTTCAGGAGATGGGAATACCAGACCACCTTACCTGCCTCTTGAGAAACCTGTATGCAGTATAAGAAGCAACTTTTAGAATCAGACTTGGAACTACATACTGGTTCAAAATTGGGAGAAAGGCATACCTCAAGGCTGTATGTGTATTATCACCCTGCTTATTTAACTTATAGGCAAAGTACATCATGTGAAATGCTGGACTGAATGACTCAGAAGCTGGTATCAAGGTTGCAGGGGGAAATATCAATAGCCTCAGATAGGCAGATGATACTACTTTAATGTAGTGAAGAGGAACTAAAGATTTAAGAAACTAAGATCATGGCATCAAGTCTCACTACTTCAAGGCAAATATATGGGGAAAAAGTGGAAACAGTGATAGATTACAATTTCTTGGGCTCCAGAATCACTGCAGATGGTGACTGCAGCCAAAAAATTAAAAGCTGCTCTTTGGAAGAAAAGCTATGACAAACCTAGACAGCTTAGTAAAAAGCAGGGAGGGAGTTTGCTGACAAAGGTCTGTTTAACCAAAGCTATGATTTTTCCAGTGGTCATATACGGATGTGAGAGTTGGACCATAAATGTGGCTGCAGCCACATTCTTCAGTGCTCAACCTTCCTTATGGTCCAACTCTCACATCCTGTGGTGCTGGAAAAGACTCTTGATAGTCTCTTGGACAGCTAGAAGATCAAACCAGTCAATCCTAAAGGAAATCAACCCTGATTGTTCATTGGAAGGACTGATGCTGAAGCTCTAATACTTTGGCCACCTGATGGGAAGAACCAACTCATGGGAAAAGATCCGGCTGCAAGAGGACAAGGGGGCAACTGAAGATGAGATGGTTAGATGTTATCACTGACTCAGTGGACATGAGTTTGAGGAAACTCAGGGAAATAGTGAAGGACAAGGAAACCTGATGTTCTGCAGTTCGTGGGGTCACAAAGAATCAGACATGACTTAGCAACTGAACAACAAAAAAAAGGATTATTTACCATTCACACTCACATTACCTTATTTAGAAGGTTATAGTAAATGTATCTATAAAAGTTAAAATGGGATTAGCAGTAAATTTCATGATATTAAAGATACCATGCATTGTTTTCATTTTTTTTTGAATTTTTGGACTCTGATATAGAATTAAAAACTCTGAGTATTAAGAAAGACATTTTCTTTCTGGCTTACTTCACTCTGTATAATAGGCTCCACCAATACAGTACGGTGAGGTGAGGTGAGGTGAAGTCGCTCAGCCGTGTCCAACTCTGCGACCCCGTGGACTGTAGTCTACCAGGCTCCTCTGTCCATGGGATTCTCCAGGCAAGAATACTGCAGTTGGTTGCCATTTCCTTCTCCAGGGGATCTTCCTGACCCAGGGATTGAACCCAGGTCTCCCACATTGGACACAGATGCTTTAACCTCCAACACAGTATACTAACACATATATATGGAATTTAGAAAGATGGTGACGATAATCCTGTATGCGAGACAGCAAAAGAGACACAGATGTATAGAACAGTCTTTTGAACTCTGTGGGAGAGGGAGAGGGTGAGGGTGGGATGATTTGGGAGAATGGCATTGAAACATGTATAATATCATATATGAAACGAATCAAGTCCAGGCTCGATGCATGATACTGGATGCTTGGGGCTGGTGCACTGAGATGACCCAGAGGGACGGTATGGGGAGGGAGGAGGGAGGGGGGTTCAGGATGGGGAACATGTGTATACCTGTGGCGGATTCAGGTTGATGTATGGCAAAACCAATACAATATTGTAAAGTAATTAACCTCCAATTAAAATAAATAAATTTATATTAAAAAATAAAAATAAAAGACAAAAAAAGAAACATTTTCATTCTGAAAATGAAATCATGAGAATGTATTTCATCTTCTCTTTTCTGTTGTGCTGAATAATTTAGTGACAATTACATGAGACTCTTATATGCTTCATACTCGCTCACTTAATCATCATCTAAACCTATTATCCAGGAATATCTTATATAAAAAGAAAATGGGACAAGTAGCATAGTGACTTGTTCAATATAAGTGACCAAAAGATGAGGGAAAATCTCTTTAAGGAAAAAAAAAACAAACATTGTTTAGTGTTTTTTGTGTGAGATAGTTTGATGAGTAGGAATGCAATAGTGGCATACAAAACAAATAAAACTTTGTGCACATTGAAGTTACACTAAGAAAGTTTTTTTGTTGTGTTATTTTTTTAAATTCAAGGTAGTGTGAGCCTTTCCCCTTACTAATGTATGTAGCTTCTATAATTAATCTGTTCTCCAAATTAATTAAGGACTCTGGGTGACACTGAATTGGAAAGATTAACATAGTTTTATAAGAAGGGGATGATAAATACTCTTTTTTGATTTACAGTCAATAGCACGACATTCCTTCCACTCAAGGTCTCTGCCTTATCATATGTCACAAATTCTCCTCTTTCTCAAAAAAAAATCAGAGACTATCTCTTTCCTTCAAAGTGTAAGTATCCATAGTAGCTTTGAATCCATAATTTGAGCCTGCACTTTTCAAGTCAACCTTGGCCTGACCAAGGTGTGGACCTTCAGCACCATGGCCAGAGCACAAAGTAGGGAAAAAATAAAGTCTGGGGGACTTTATTTTTAAAGTCTAAAGGCAATGACACCCCACTCCAGTACTCTTGCCTGGAAAATCCATGGATGGATGAGCCTGGTAGGCTGCACTCCATGGGGTCGCTGAGGGTCGGATATGACTGAGCAACTTCACTTTCACTTTTCACTCTCATGCATTGGAGAAGGAAATGGCAACCCACTCCAGTGTTCTTGCCTGGAGAATCCCAGGGACAGGGGAGCCTGGTGGGCTGCCATCTATGGGATCACACAGAGTTGGACACGACTGAAGTAACTTAGCAGCAGCAGGGGGAGCTATACACAGGGACCTACAAGCAACAAAGAAAGTATTACTTTCTTTTACTTAATGACAAGCTCCTGAAGTGCAAAATGTGACACACATTATAGAAATGTAACTGTGTAATACCAGGGCCTCCATAACTAAACAGTTCCTTATCTGGCAAATTTCCCTTCAGTTTCTTCTGGTATATACAATTGTTCTACTATTTACTTTTAAAAACAAAAGGAATATATTTGCTTGTCTCCCTGCCCCCTCCGTGCCCACTTCTCCACTCCCGCCCCACTACCCTGTCAAGATAACCTCTGCAGAAGGATTAAGAGATTATCCCGTTGTTTGTCTGATGACTATCTACAGTCCATATTTCCCAAGGTAGAATTTTTGACCAATTAGAAAAAGTCATCTTTCCAGTTTATGTATGCTAATGTGATAAAGATAGACATAAATTAGTTGATATAAAACAAACACTGATTTAATAATTCAAAAGTTAAGTATGCTTCTCAAATGGATCATTCATTTCTTTGTATCACCAAACACAAGTTCATGTGCCTGATGAACAGTGAGGCTAAACAAACCAAAATGTTGGTTTGTAGCAGAGAAAGGTTTATTGCAGAACCATGAAAGGAGATGCATGCCTAAGAAATCCTGAGCTTGAAGGTTTTCAGCAAAGCACTTTTAAAGGCAAACTAAGGAGGGGCATAGTTAGTTGTTTCATACTTCTTAGTGCCAGATTCTTTTGTTATTGCAACTGTCCACATAGGTCATGTCATGATGTTCCTGTAAGCCTCTAACAAGTCTAATGTTATTCTCTGTTCTACAACTTTTTAACCCTATATGAATGAACTGGTAAAGGTCAGAACCCTGAGAACAGGCTATCTTGTATATTATGCTGTAGGCAACATTTTTCTTTCTTTCTTCTTCTTCTTCTTCTTCTTCTTCTTCTTCTTTTTTTTTTTTTTTTTTACAAAAATTACAGAGCCAGCCTGACTAAACACAGGTGACAGAACACAAAGGTTAAAGTAAAAGGAAGAGATCTCATATGGAGACATATTTGTTCTTCCCTACTACATCTATTTTTCAAATATTGCATATAATATTAAATCTTGGCAGCTGAAGAGTCTGTAAGAGATGAACTAGATTAAAATTGGTATAAATGTTGATTAGTTTTCACTACCAACCTTTCTTCTTCTGAAAGCATGGCTAGTCTCTTCCTTTAGGAGAATCACTCCTCTTTCCCCTTTTGTTAATGTGATTCATATAGGACTCAGTTTCCTGGTCATTTCTGGAGTGAGCGTGACACCCAGGCCTGGCCAATGAGATTCACATCAATAGGCAGAAAAAGACATGTAGTATGAGTTGGGCCAATCCACACAGATGTCATGGCTTTTGAAGTATCTCTTGCGAAAGGATATATACATATATAAAAACTTCAAAGACTATGGGCAGAAAGGATAATGTCATATTGGCAATTCTAGGATCTTGTTTTTCTATTACATAGGGTAGGGTTGAAGAAAAGGAAAGGAAATGAGAGATCAGATCTATTTAATTAAGTTATAATCAAACAGTTCATTACAATCAATTTACTCCTTGATATTTTAGTTATTTAGACTAATAAATTTTCTGTTTGGATTGAATTTAAGAGAGTTTTCCTTTCCCTAAAATAGAAACATTCTCAGCTGATAGAAATCCATCCTACCATTATTAAAATTCAGGAAAGGAGGACCAGGAAAGTGAAAATATTTGTCACAATTCCATAGCTAATTATTTACCATAGCAAAATTGGAACTAACACTGCTTTACAATATTCAGTGAACTTTTATATCATAGAGAGGGGTTGAACCAGGTAGACATTTCTTCACATGATTGCATAGCAGTATGACTCTGTCCATGAAAGACTGGTCCAGTTCCAGCAAATTGTGCCATCAATTTAGTACAATAATTAGCATAATCTGTACATCTGTAATAGGGAAGAACAAAACTGACTCCATTTTGACCCTATTTTTTTAAACTTTTTTCTCTGTTGTCTGTATTTAGTCATGCTGGCTCTGCTTTTCACCTTTGTAAAAAATGTCACCAATAGCCTGAAAAGTACATGATAGCTCATTCTCAAGGTTCTGCCTCTCAGGCTTTACCTTTAAGGATATAACACTTTTCTTTTATATAGAGATAAAAGGCTATAAAATGAAAATAGCATTTGTCTGGCTGGAGGTTTCAGTTCAGTTCAGTCTCTCAGTCGTGTCTGACTCCTTGTGACCCCATGAATCGCAGCATGCCAGGCCTCCCTGTCCATCACCAACNCTTCCAAGGAGTAAGTGTCTTAATTTCATGGCTGCAATCACCATCTGCAGTGATTTTGGAGCCCCCAAAAATAAAGTGTGGCACTGTTTCCACTGTTTCCCCATCTATTTCCCATGAAGTGATGGGACCGGATGCCATGATCTTCGTTTTCTGAATGTTGAGCTTTAAGCCAACTTTTTCACTCTCCTCTTTCACTTTCATCAAGAGGCTTTTTAGTTCCTCTTCACGTTCTGCCATAAGAGTGGTGTCATCTGCATATTTGAGGTTATTGATATTTCTCCTGGCAATCTTGATTCCAGCTTGTGTTTCTTCCAGTTCAGCGTTTCTCATGATGTACTCTGCATAGAAATTAAATAAGCAGGGCGACAATATACAGCCTTGATGTACTCCTTTTCCTATTTGAAACCAGTCTGTTGTTCCATATCCAGTTCTAACTATTGCTTCCTTGGAGGTTTACAGAAACATTATGACCAGATCTACATAGACATCTGCAAGAGCAAAGGATTCATCCTCTCCAGAATCTTGTCAACACTGAAAAGTTTGCAGCAATCAGTCACAGCTGTTCCCCTTTTAGTGTAAAGTAAGCTTGAATTCTGATTCGAGGAAGATGGTTCTTTAGGACACTAGTCTGCTATCGTCTTAGTGTGCTGGCTTTTCAAATAAAATCACTATTCCTTGCCTCGATACCGTGTCTATCAAATTATTTGCCTATCACGCAGTGAGCAATATGAGCTTGGACTCAGTAACACATCTATTCAGTGCAATCAATTCTTGATCAACAACTGTGATCACAACAATTTCTAAATAGTTTGTCTTTGTGCAATAATATGGTATTTACTATTATACCATGCACCATTTCTAAACTTACAAGTTCATTTATTCATTAAATATATTAGAATGTGCACATGAATAAGATAATTTATATGTCATATAAATGTTTTAAAGTGACATTATTATAATATAATATCCTCCGTATTTAGAAAAGGATGGAATGCCCAATCAAGGCAAGTATGGGTTTGGCCAAAAGTTCATCTGGGTTGAGAACTTTAAAAAAAAGCCCAAATGAAATTTTTGTTTTTGGTCAACTCAATATATATGTTTTAGAGTCAGTATCACAATATTTTTAGCTGTATGACCTCAGAAGTGTAACAGCCTGTCTTAATTTGCTTTCTTACCTAGAAGATGGGAAAAAATTAATGTCTATTTAATTAGTTATGCCATTTAGGTTAGTGAGAACATGTTAAGTGCCGAAAACACTGTGAGGCATATAGATAGGTTTTAAAAATATATCTACTATTTCCCCAATACTGATAAATATGCAATTTCCTAAGTAATATACACAATAACATTTATCTAAAAATATTCTATTTATTCAATATGCCAAAGATACAATTATATTCATATTACTTCTTTTGAATATGAGACAAGAAAGTCATCAAAGCTCTAATAGCTGAAAAGAAAATGTAACAGTTCAGACACTGAATTTAGGATAATCTCAAATGCTGTTTATATTTTCTGTCTTCTCAGTAGACTGCTAAATTCCACTTCTGTCCAAGATAGAGACAATGGATAGAAATTGTCTAGAATATTTCAAGAAATGAGCAGTGTTATGTAGTTAGAATTGGAAATCCTTGACCATTCTGTTTGCCAATGGCTTTTAGAATAGCCCGTACATAAACTTGCCCTTCAATTGGTGAAGTCACCATAATGAGAGAACAAGATAGAAAAATTATAAAACATACCCAGAGTTCTCCAGAATGACAAAACCTGGCAAGAATCTATTTTTTTCTTCTATGGTTTTTATCCAACCCAGTGTTTTGATCTACTAGCATTTAATATCCTTTTAATGGAGTATTCATTTCCTCCAGAATGTAAGTGGCAAAGTAGGACACAAAATGAATGCAAATACATTTTATTTTGCTCAGTTTCCCAGGGTCCCTTGAGGTGTGTGGTTTTATGGTACTGGAAGAAAAAGATGGGCTAGAAATTGCCAGACAAGATAGATGATGTAAGTCATCTTAAGGCAAGGGAAGCATGTTCTTTGATCACAGCACTGCTAAACATCAAGCATAGGTAAAATATCCTTCTTCAGGTCAAGAAATAGGACAAAATAACTAAACTTGTTCTCATACCAACAAGATGTCTCAAAAAATTTAGCTGAATATTTTTCCTTCTGTTAGCCCTTGACTCTGAAACAAACACAACAACAAGAAATTCAAAGATAAATCATAATCTCATGTTCGGTGGCTGAGCAATCACAGTACTTTTCAAATAATAACTTCTTTTAAATTGATCAGTTAGAGACACTAATATCTGACACTTAAAAGAATTTTTTAAATTTAATCTATGGGTGTACTGGGTCTTTGTTGCTGCATGGGCTTTTCTCTAGTTGTGGCGAGGTGTTGTGTGTGGGCTTCTCATTGCAGTGGCTTCTCTTGCTGTGGAGCACAGATTCTAGGGTGTGCAGACTTCAGTAGTTGTAGCTGCTCGGCTCTAGAGCTTGGGCTCAGTAGTTGTGTCACACAGGCTTAGTTGCTCCTCCCCACGTGGGATCTTCTTGGGCCAGGAATTGAACCCAGGTCTCTTGAATTGGCAGGCAGATTCTTTGCCAATGAGCCACCAGAAAAGTCCTGATTTGTCTCTGTTGCACAGAATGTCCTACCCTGATGATAGCTCAGTAGTGCTCTAAGCAGTGTCCCACTCCAGCTCACATATTTATTGGCAGTGAACTGCAAGGAAGAGAGCCTGACACCCACCTCCAGGTGGACAGTTTTGCTTCTTTTTAGTTTTACCTTCTGAAGAGAAGATATGGATTGTAGCTTCAACTGAAATTATGGTTATGTTAGACACATTCCCAAGGACAGTATTTTGTACAAAGTTGGTGGTTAAGAAGTACCTTCTGTTGCATTGTTAAAATAGAATATTAAAGAAGCAAAAAAAGAATAATCAAAAAACAAAAACATGACCTTTAGAGAAAGAGTACAGGGGCTTGAAATCTTGACTTACCACTTGGACAAGGCAGTGCATCTGTGGCTGTTATTTAAGCATTGTGTGTGTGCTCAGTTGCTCAGTCATGTTCAATTCTTTGTGACTCCATGAACTTAGCCCACCAGGCTCCTTTGTCCATGAAATTTTCCAGGCAAGAATAGTGGAATGGATTGCTATTTCCTACTCCAGGGGGTCTTCCCAACCCAGTGATCAAATCTTTATCTCTGGAGTCTCCTGCATTGGCAGGCAGATTCTTTACCAGTGAGCCATCTGGGAATCCCCTTTTAACACACAAAAATTCCCACCTCAAAAGGTTTTTTAGAACAGTGGTTGGTTCACTAACTTCACTGCCCATGAAGCACCTGGAGCTCTTGTAAATTCAAATTTAATAAATCTGACTACACTAATGGCAAAGGTTTAGAGGCTAATGTGATATGGTATATGTGAAAACACTAAGAACAGGACCTGAGAAAATTACTCTTCATGTTCGTTGACCATTTTGAAAAACAGCTTGTTTGTTTGTTTTGTTATGAAATGGATGAAAGAATGAATAAATTATGATATATGTACATATACATATATGATGAAATATTATTCAGTCTTAAACAAGGAGATTCTGCCATTTGTGACAAACTTGGATCTTCCTTGGGAAACTTGTATACAGATCAGGAAGCAAAAGTTAGAACTGGACATGGAACAACAGACTGGTTCCAAATAGGTAAAAGAGTACGTCAAGGCTGTATATTGTCACCCTGCTTATTTAACTTCTATGCAGAGTACATCATGAGAAATGCTGAGCTGAAGGAAGCACAAGCTGGAATCAAGATTGCTGTGAGAAATATCAATAACCTCAGATATGCAGATAACACCACCCTTATGGCAGAAAGTGAAGAACAAAAGAACCTTTTGATGAAAGTGAAAGAAAAGAGTGAAAAAGTTGGCTTAAAGCTCAACATTCAGAAAACGAAGATCATGGCATCCGGTCCCATCACTTCATGGGAAATAGATGGGGAAACAGTGGAAACAGTGCCACACTTTATTTTTGGGGGCTCCAAAATCACTGCAGATGGTGATTGCAGCCATGAAATTAAAAGACGCTTACTCCTTGGAAG
>SJYV01050598.1:524613-539860 GCA_006410875.1 Neotragus pygmaeus | reverse complement strand
AATTAAAAGACGCTTACTCCTTGGAAGGAAAGTTATGACCAACCTAGACAGCATATTCAAAAGCAGAGACATTACTTTGCCAACAAAGGTCTGTCTAGTCAAGGCTATGGTTTTTCCAGTAGTCATGTATGTATGTGAGAGTTGGACTATGAAGAAAGCTGAGTGCCAAAGAATTGATGCTTTTGAACTGTGGTGTTGGAGAAGACTCTTAAGAGTCCCTTGGACTGCAAGGAGGTCCAACCAGTCCATCCTAAAGGAGATCAGTCCTGAGTGTTCATTGGAAGGACTAATGTTGAACCTGAAACTCCAGTACTTTGGCCACCTGATATGAAGAGCTGACTTATAAGATGTTGTGGGGTGGGAGGTGGGAGGGGGATTCAGGATTGGGAGCTTGTGTACACCTGTGGTGGATTCATGTCGATGTATGGCAAAGCCAATAGAGTATTGTAAAGTAAAATTAAAAAAATAAATAAATAAATTAAAAAAAAAAGAAAAGACTGATGCTGGTAAAGATTGAGGGCAGGAGGAGAAGGGGACGACAGAGGATGAGATGGTTGGATGGCATCACTGACTCGATGGACATGGGTTTGGGTAGACTTCGGCAGTTGGTGATGGACAGGGAGGCCTGGCATGCTGCGGTTCATGGGATTGCAAAGAGTCGGACATGACTGAGTGACTGAAGTGAACTGAACTGGATGAGGCTGAAGGACATGATGCTCACTGAAATAAACCAGATCCAGAAGGAAAAAAAACACTTTATGATACCACTTATAAATGAAATCTAAATAAGTCAAATACATGAAGCAGAGAATAGGGCAATACTTATGAGGGGGTGGATAAATGGGATAATGTTGGTCAAAAGGTGTGCATACACACTAAGTCGTTTCAGTTGTGTCTGACTCTGCAATCCTATGGACTCCCACCAGGCTTCTCTGTCCCAACGATTCTTGATACATGCCCTTGAAAGGTTACTGCTGCAAGCTGTGTGTTACACTGGGATTTGGGACCTCTGGAGGAGAGGATTTCAATCCAAGATCAGAGATGAAGCTTGCCTACTTGGAGTTTTTTTTGTATCAAAGTATTTCTTAAGTATAATAGAGATAGGGAGGAGAAGGCAATGGCAACCCACTCCAATACTCTTGCTTAGAAACTCCCATGGACAGAGGAGCCTGGTAAGCTGAGGTCCATGGGGTTGGAAAGAGTCAGACACAACTGAGCGACTTCACTTTCACTTTTCACTGTCATGCATTGGAGAAGGAAAGGGCAAACCACTCCAGTGTTCTTGCCTGGAGACTCCGAGGAATGCCAGAGCCTGGTGGGCTGCTGTCTATGGGGTTGCACAGAGTCGGACACGACTGAAGCGACTTAGCAGCAGCAGAGATAGGGAAAGCTTCTGACAGAGACCTCAAAAGGGGACAGAAATAGTGCCCCTTTGCTAGTTTTTAGGAAGGTGTTTTACATCTATTAGAAAGCTATTAATCAGATAAGAAAGACACTTCAAGGTTGAGGGAGTTTCACCAGGCCCCCTCCCACAATATGCACTTTTGAAATAGGATGGCACGAAGTGCGTCATCTCCTGGCTATAAAACAATTGACAGAAATACTGGTTTGTTGAGCCATTATCAGCCCAAGGTTTGAGAAAAGAAAAAAAGTTAGTCTTAGGTGGAATCATTGTGAAGAAAGGCAGACTCCAAAGCAAATACATAGTTATATTAACAGCTTAAGAAAAATATTTCCATAAGAAAAGCACTTTAGTCAGCTCAGAACCAGGTGTTGTCAGCGCAGAATTAAAAGAAGCCTCTTAATTTTGTGTAGAGAAGGAAAACAACATCTGCCACTTGCAGTTAATTTCCTTCTGCCACGTGGGGACCCTGACCTTCCTACCTGTTATCCTCTCACTCTCCTCCAGGTGATTATCCCAGCCCATGGATCAAAATTATGTCTCCTGCAACTCGTGCTTTGCAAGTGGATATTTTACCACTGAACCACCAGGAAATTCCTGGTCAAAAGGTACAAAGGTGTAATTAATTAGGATGAATATATCTAGAGATCAAATGTACAGCCTGATGACTCTAGTTAATACTGTATTGAACACTGGAACCTTTCTGAGATTTCAGGTACTCTGATCATGTATACAAAAGAATGGTGACAGAGAAGATGATATGTTAATTAGCTTGACTATACCAAATCAAGGAGCGGCAGCTGTGCAGGCGCAGGAGGGCCGAGAGGAGCAACTCCACATTCAAGGTCAGGAAGGGCAGCCCTGACGAGATACCCCTCATCCAAGGTAAGGAGCAGCAGCTGCTCTTTGCTGGAGCAGCCATGAGGAGATACCCCATGTCCAAGATTAGAGAAACTCAAGTAAGAAGGTAGGTGTTGTGAGAGGGCATCAGAGGGCAGACACACTGACACAATAATCACAGAAAACTAGCCAATCTGATTACATGGACCACAGCCTTGTATAATTCAATGAAACTAAGCCATGCCATGTGGAGCCACCCAAGACGGACAGGTCATGGTGGAGAAGTCAGACAGAATGTGGTCCACTGGAGAAGGGAATGGCAAACCACTTCAGTATTCTTGCCTTGAGAACCCCATGAACAGTATGAAAAGGCAAAATGATAGGATACTGAAAGGGGAACTCCCCAAGTCCATAGGTGCCCAATATGCTACTGGAGATAAGCGGAGAAATAACTCCAGAAAGAATGAAGTGATAGGGCCAAAGCGAAAACAATTCACAGTTGTGGGTGAAATTGGTGATAGAAGCAAGGTCTGATGTTGTAAAGAGCNGAAAGGGGAACTCCCCAAGTCCATAGGTGCCCAATATGCTACTGGAGATAAGCGGAGAAATAACTCCAGAAAGAATGAAGTGATAGGGCCAAAGCGAAAACAATTCACAGTTGTGGGTGAAATTGGTGATAGAAGCAAGGTCTGATGTTGTAAAGAGCAAAATTCAGAGGAACCTGAAATGTCAGGTCCATGAATCGAGGAGAATTGGAAGTGGTCAAACAGGAGATGACAAGAGTGAAGATTGACATTCTAGGAATCAGCAAACTAAAATGGACTGGAATGGGTGAATTTAACTCAGATGACCATTANCTAATCCCTTGAATATATTTCTCACTTGCACTGTTTAATTGTAAGGGATTCGATTTAGGTCATACCTGAATGATTTAGTAGCAATTAAAAGATGTGCACTAATAACATTTTTAAATTCTTAGAATACAGAGATGAATCTGAACAGTGAAAGTGAAAGGGGAGAGTGGAAAAGTTGGCTTAAACCTCAACATTCAGAAAACTAAATCATGGCATCTGGTCCCATCACTTCATGGCAAATAGATGGAGAAACAGTGAAAACAGTGACAAACTTTATTTTTGGGGCTCCAAAATCAGTGCAGATGGTGACTGCAACCACTGAATTAAAAGACGCTTACTCTTTGGAAGAAAACTTATGACCAACCATGACCAACCTAGGCAGCATGTTAAAAAGCAGAAACATTGCCTTGCCAATAAAAATCTGTCTAGTCAAGGCTATTGTTTCACCAGAAGTCATGTATGGATGTGAGAGTTGGATTGTAAAGAAAACTGAGCACCAAAGAATTGATGCTTTTGAACTGTAGTGTTGGAGAAGACTTTTGAGAGTCCCTTGGACTGCAAGGAGATCCAACCAGTCCATCCTAAAGGAAATCAGTCCTGAATATTCATTGGAAGGACTGACGTTGAAGCTGAAACTCCAATACTTTTGCCACCTGATGCAAAAAAACTGACTCATTTGAAAAGACCCTGATGCTAGGAAAGATTGAGGGCAGGAGGAGAAAGGGACAACAGAGGATGAGATGGTTGGATGACCTCACTGACGCAATGGAAATGAGTTTGAGTAGCCCCCGGCAGTTGGTGAGTAGACAGGGAGGGCTGCATGCTGCATCCATGGAATCCATGGGGTCCATGGGGTCGCAAAGAGTCAGACACGACTGATCAACTGAACAGTATTGAACATTAATTGAAGATTCAACTTTTAGTTGAAGTTTTTTAAATCTCTTTTTCATCTTATGGAATTGTTTTCTAATGTATTTGTGATGACTTCATGCTTTTTGTAAAAAATATTTTTGATAAGGCTCTCACTTTTGTGCACATTTTTCTGAGCAGAAACACACTCTTTGTTCCATACTTTCTTTGACAAATATTATTAATATATAACAAACAACCTTGGAATATAAAGATAGTGTCTCCATTCAGACCAAAAAACAAATTTGAATACAGTTTGAAAAGGTAGGGAGAGTGTCTTTCTCCCTTATAAAGGCTTGCTTGCTTATTTCCATGATAACAATTTTAAGTTACTTAGCTTCAGGTTTTTCTTCTATAATGTCACCTACTGCATAAGCAGACATCCATCTAGGCCCATAAGATCCCCTTGGAAAATTTGGATGAAGAGAAACTGATGTAAATATACTGATACTTATGTTGCTTGCTGTGTCATAAGTATCAAAGGCTTTTATCTCTGTTCTAGCATCTTACATCTTCTGTCAGTCTCAGCAAAATGTGGTTTGCTAACTTCTTAAATTGAAAGTTGGATAAAATCAAGTCCACATTTTCATCTTTGTCCTCTATTTTTTTTATGATATATATATTTTTTCTTAAATTTCTATTGGATGGACACTGTATTTGATATGCCTATCTTTCAGTTCAAAAACCATCTCTTCTATTTGCCAGTGATTCTCTTGTTTCCTTTCATTTTATGGAACTTAGTTGATTTATTTTCTAAATTTCTATTTATTTATTTGTCTCTTCTGTGTCTTAGTTGCAGCATACATGATCTCTTGCAACTTGGTTGCAGTTTCTGGGATCAAGTTCCCTGACCAGGGATTGAAACTAGGCCCTCTGGATTGGGTATGTTGAGTTTTAGCCACTGGACCACCAGGGAAGTCATGGTTGAGTTATTTTGTAAATTACTAATCATCTTCTGATGTTATTCATTATTTTATTTGGTCTTTTGATTAAATGCACTAACATTTTTTAAATTCCCCCCAATATTCTTCTTGCGTTTATTCTCTTTTTAAACATTTATTCTGGCTCTGATTGACTTCTATACCAAGACTAAAGCTCAGGCTGGGAGACTTTCCCAGGTAGATCTTGGATTTTTAAAGATATAGTAGTTAGAATTTTAATCTTGAGTAAGAGGTTGATACCAGTCAATCTGTTGGGAGTAAGATGAAATCAGAAATTGCTGAGAATTATTGATCTTCTGATTCTACCTTTTTTTTAACCAAAGATTTTGACTTATTTGCTATTTCTAAATAATCCAGTCTTTTTAAAGTGGAAGTTTTTTTTATTTATTTTTAAATTTATTTTATTTTATTTGTTTATTTATTTTTAAAAATTTTACTTTACAATACTCTATTGGCTTTGCCATACATCGACATGAATCCACCACAGGTGTACACGAGCTCCCAATCCTGAATCCCCCTCCCACCTCCCACCCCACAGCGTCTCTCTGGATCATCCCCATGCACCAGCCCCAAGCATCCTGCATAAAATATAAATTTATTTATTTTAATTGGAGGTTAATTACTTTACAATACTGTATTGGTTTTGCCATACATCAACATGAATCTGCCACAGGTATACACGTGTTCCCCCTCCTGAACCCCACTCCCTCCTCCCTCCCCGTACCGTCCCTCTGGGTTGTCTCAGTGCACCAATCCCAAGCATCCAGTATCATGCTTCGAACTTGGACTGGTGATTCGTTTCATATATGATATTATACATGTTTCAATGCCATTCACTCAAATCATCCCACCCTCTCCCTCTCCCACAGAGTCCAAAAGACTGTTCTATACATCTGTGTCTCTTTTGCTGTCTCACATACAGGATTATCATTACCATCTTTATATATATATATATATATGGAGTTTCAAACATAGAAGAAACAAACAAAAGTGCTCACTTCACTCCACAATTCTTGACACCAAGTTATTGGAAACATGTTTCACTCTTTGGAGTGAAACATTAACTCATTAACATTAACATAACACTCATTAACAAATATGATTTACTGATATATTAATACAAAGAGAAAAATAAAGTGTGTTCAAACTAAGCTATGAGTCTCAGAGTAGGGGTTCCCAATCTCTCTCCCTTTATCCTGTGTACACTGACATTTGTATTGACCAATGTGGATGGCCAGACCATATGTTAAAAACTCAACCTATCCTATTTCTTTGAGAAGAACAAAATCTATTTTTTCTAAAAAGAAGAAGTAAAAAGGAAACAATTAGCAAACTAACCAAATTTTAAACTATTACTGAGGTTTTGTCTCCAATCACTTCAGGAGACATGTGAGCATGCTCTGACAGAGAACTCTCCATGCACTTAGCAGGGGTAGACTTCATTTAAGAGTCAGAAGGAGCCACAGTGGCAAGATATAATTATTCAAGTGGTTTCATAGCTCATATACTGTTTTGTAATCGGTTGTACCTCACTTCTCTGCTTTTTGGTTCAATCCAAAAATGTTCACTTGGTAGGAATCCTGAAAATATATCACTTTAGTTTAATTTTTTATGTTTCTCTAATAACTCAGTCAGGTTTTACTAGACCAGACAAGCAGATGAGTTTTCCACAACTTCTTATTCTTGCCAGGAAATCTCCGGGCTTGGTTACATTTCTGTCTTTTGGTGCTAATTCTGTAGTTTCTGTTTTTTATTTCAACTGGATGAATTCCTTCAATGTCATGTCTATGACCTCAGTGAGCTCATGGAACTCCCTCAAATATGACTAGTACACAGGTTATTAACTTGCTTGGTGTATTGCTTCCAAAATAGCCATGTCCAAGCTTTCATGTTACCCTAGGTGCGTCACTGTAAGAAACCAATCAATCATATCCTCAGATAATTTATTAATCTATTTTTGCCCAAATTGATTTGCAATTCAGTAGACTTGCTAGGAAATCTGATATTAGATGCTAAAATGACAAGCTTTAGAGCCAGAGCTCCTTGAACCCTGACTCTGTCATTTACTAGCAGAGTGATGTTGGAAAAAATATTTAATACTTTTCATAACACTTCATGATTCAAAAGAAGAGAAGCAAACTGATATGACAAAATGAGGTACACCAGAGAAGGGAATGGCAAATCACTTCAGTGTTCTTGCCTTGAGAACCCCATGAACAATATGAAAAGACAAAAAGATCGGACACTGAAAGATGAACTCCCCAGGTCAGTAGGTGCCAAATATGCTACTGGAGATCAGTGGAGAAATAACTCCAGAAAGAACGAAGAGACAGAGCCAAAGCAAAAATACACAGTTGTGGATGTGGCTGGTGATGAAGCAAAGTTCCATGCTGTAAAGAGCAATATTGCATAGGAACCTGGAATGTTAGGTCCATGAATCAAATTTAGGTCCAGAAGGCAAATTCGAAGTGGTCAAACAGGAGATGGCAAGAGTGAACATCGACATTTTAGGAATCAGAGAACTAAAATGGACTGTTATGGGTAAATTTAATTCAGATAACCATTATATCTACTATTGTGGGCAAGAATCCCTTAGAACCCCTTAGAAAAATGGAGTATCCAGCATAGTAGAAAAGAGTCCAAAGTGCAGTACTTGGATGCAATCNTAGGAATCAGAGAACTAAAATGGACTGTTATGGGTAAATTTAATTCAGATAACCATTATATCTACTATTGTGGGCAAGAATCCCTTAGAACCCCTTAGAAAAATGGAGTATCCAGCATAGTAGAAAAGAGTCCAAAGTGCAGTACTTGGATGCAATCCCCAAAACGACAGGATGATCTCTGTTCGTTTCCCAGGCAAACCATTCAGTATCACAGTAATCCAAGTCTATGCCCTGACTAGTAATGCTGAAGAAGCTGAAGTTGAAGCTATGAAGACCTACAAGACCATCTAGAACTAACACCCCCAAAAGAAGTCTTTTTCATTATAGGGGACTTGAAAGCAAAAGTAGGAAGTTAAGAAACACCTAAAGTAACAGATAAATTTGGCCTTGGACTACAGAATTAAGCAGGACAAAGGCTAATAGAATTTTGCCAAGAAAACACAGTTTTTCAATGGTGGTATTGGAGAAGACTCTTGGAACCTCTTGGACTGCAAGGAGATCCAACCAGTCCATCCTGAAGGAAATCAGTCCTGAATATTCATTGGAAGNAATTTTTTATGTTTCTCTAATAACTCAGTCAGGTTTTACTAGACCAGACAAGCAGATGAGTTTTCCACAACTTCTTATTCTTGCCAGGAAATCTCCGGGCTTGGTTACATTTCTGTCTTTTGGTGCTAATTCTGTAGTTTCTGTTTTTTATTTCAACTGGATGAATTCCTTCAATGTCATGTCTATGACCTCAGTGAGCTCATGGAACTCCCTCAAATATGACTAGTACACAGGTTATTAACTTGCTTGGTGTATTGCTTCCAAAATAGCCATGTCCAAGCTTTCATGTTACCCTAGGTGCGTCACTGTAAGAAACCAATCAATCATATCCTCAGATAATTTATTAATCTATTTTTGCCCAAATTGATTTGCAATTCAGTAGACTTGCTAGGAAATCTGATATTAGATGCTAAAATGACAAGCTTTAGAGCCAGAGCTCCTTGAACCCTGACTCTGTCATTTACTAGCAGAGTGATGTTGGAAAAAATATTTAATACTTTTCATAACACTTCATGATTCAAAAGAAGAGAAGCAAACTGATATGACAAAATGAGGTACACCAGAGAAGGGAATGGCAAATCACTTCAGTGTTCTTGCCTTGAGAACCCCATGAACAATATGAAAAGACAAAAAGATCGGACACTGAAAGATGAACTCCCCAGGTCAGTAGGTGCCAAATATGCTACTGGAGATCAGTGGAGAAATAACTCCAGAAAGAACGAAGAGACAGAGCCAAAGCAAAAATACACAGTTGTGGATGTGGCTGGTGATGAAGCAAAGTTCCATGCTGTAAAGAGCAATATTGCATAGGAACCTGGAATGTTAGGTCCATGAATCAAATTTAGGTCCAGAAGGCAAATTCGAAGTGGTCAAACAGGAGATGGCAAGAGTGAACATCGACATTTTAGGAATCAGAGAACTAAAATGGACTGTTATGGGTAAATTTAATTCAGATAACCATTATATCTACTATTGTGGGCAAGAATCCCTTAGAACCCCTTAGAAAAATGGAGTATCCAGCATAGTAGAAAAGAGTCCAAAGTGCAGTACTTGGATGCAATCCCCAAAACGACAGGATGATCTCTGTTCGTTTCCCAGGCAAACCATTCAGTATCACAGTAATCCAAGTCTATGCCCTGACTAGTAATGCTGAAGAAGCTGAAGTTGAAGCTATGAAGACCTACAAGACCATCTAGAACTAACACCCCCAAAAGAAGTCTTTTTCATTATAGGGGACTTGAAAGCAAAAGTAGGAAGTTAAGAAACACCTAAAGTAACAGATAAATTTGGCCTTGGACTACAGAATTAAGCAGGACAAAGGCTAATAGAATTTTGCCAAGAAAACACAGTTTTTCAATGGTGGTATTGGAGAAGACTCTTGGAACCTCTTGGACTGCAAGGAGATCCAACCAGTCCATCCTGAAGGAAATCAGTCCTGAATATTCATTGGAAGGATTGATGCTGAAGCTGAAGCTCCAATACTTTGACCACCTGATGGGAAGAACACTCATTTGGAAAAAAAAAAAAAAAAACCCTGATGCTGGGCAACATTGATGGCAGGAGGAGAAGGGGATGGCAGAGGGTGAGATGCTTGGATGGCAACACTGACTTGATGGACATGAATTTGAGCAAGCCCAGGAGTTGGTGATGGACAGGGAAGCCTGGCGTGCTGCAGTCCATGGGATCACAGAGTTGAATACAATTGAGTGCCTGAATGGAACTGAACTGATTGTGGGAACATAGTTCCTTCCTTTTTTTTTTTTCACAAGCTACAAAATGTTTCATTTCCTATATCTCAACAAGATGCTCTCCATCTTCTATCTCTGTGAAGTTATGTGTGTGTGTGTGTGTGTGTGTGTTCAGCTAGAACCTACTCTGCAGCATGAATACTCAAAGCAAGGAATATGAGTATCTATGAGATTATTTTAGACATTGCCTTTTGTTGTTGTCCAGTTGCTAAGTTGTGTCTGACTTTTTGTTACCCTATGGACTACAGCACTCTAGGCTCCATTGTCCTATATGTTTTCCTGGAGTTTCCTTAAATTCATGTCCATTGAATCAGTGATGTTATCTAACCATCTTATCCTCTGCTGTTCATTCTCCTTTTGCTTTCATTCGTTCTCAACATCAGGGTCTTTTCCAATGGTTTGGCTTTTCACATCAGGTGGCCAAAGTATTGGAGCTTCAGCTTCAGCATCAGTCCTTCCAATGAATAGTCATGGTTGATTTCTTTAGGATAGACTAATTTGATATACTAGTAGTCAAAGTGACTCTCATGAGTCTTTGCCAGCACCAAAATTTGAAAGCATCAGTTCTTCAGCACTTAAACTTTCTTTGTGGTCCAAACCCTTACATCCATACACGAGTAGTGGAACAAACCATAGCTTTGAATATATGGACATTTGTTTGCACAATGATACTTTTGATTTTTAATATGCTGCCTAGGGTTGTCATAATTATCCTTGAAAGGGTAAACGTCTTTTAATTTCATGGTTGCAGTCACCACGGGCAGTAATTCTGGGGTCCAAGAAAGTGAAATCTGTCACTGGTTCCACTTGTTCCCCTTCTGTTTGTCCTGAAGTGATAGGACAAGGTGCCATAATCTGTTTTTTTTTTTTTAATGTTGAGTTTTAAGCCAGCTTTTTCAAACTCCTCTTTCACCCTCCTCAAGAGGCTTTTTTGTTCCTCTTCACTTTCTGCCAGTAAAGTAGTATCAACTACATATCTGAGGTTGTTGATATTTCTCCTGGCAATCTTGATTCCAGCTTGTGATTCATATAGCCTGGCATTTTGCATGATATTCTCTGCATATAAGTTAAATGAACAGGTAACAATATGCAATCTTGTCATATTCCTTTCCTGTTTTCAAACCAGTCCCTCGTTCCATCTCTAGTTATTACTCTTGCTTCTTGACCTGCATAGAGATTTCTCAGGAGACAGGTAAGGTGTCTGGTACTCCCGTCTCTTATGGCTGCTGCTGAGTTTTCCAAATTAATTTGCATATTGAATGTAGCACTTTAACAGCACCATGTTTTATGATTTTAAATAACTCAGCTGGAATTCCATCAGCTCCAGTAGTTCAATTCATAATAATGCTTCTTAAGGCCCTCTTGACTTCACACTGCAGGAGGTGTGTTTTTTGTATAATTCTTCTTTGTATTTTTGTCACCTCTTTTAAATCTTTTCTCTTTCTTTAGGTCTTAATCATTTCTCTCCTTTTCCTGCCCATCTTTGCATAAAATGGTCCCTTGATATCTCCAACTTTCTTGAAGAGATCTCTAGTCTTTCTCACTTTGCTGTTTCCTTCTATTTCTTTGCATTGTTCTTTTAAGAAACCCTTCTTATCTCTCTTTGCTATTTGGAGCTCTGCATTTAGTTGGGTATATCTTCCATTTCTCCCTTTCCCTTCACTATTCTTCTTTTCTCAGCTATTTTAAAGCCTCCACAGGCAATCACTTTGCCTTCATGCATTTCTTTTTCTTTGTAATGATTTTAGTCACTGCTTCTTGTACAATGTTACAAACCTCTGTCCATAATTCTTCAGGCATTCTATCTATCAGATCTAATTCCTTGAATCTGTTCATCACCTCCTCTGTAAAGATTTGATTTAGGTCATGCTTGAATGGTCTAATGGGTTTCCCTAGTTTCTTCAATTTATGTGTGAATTCTGCAATAAAGTGCTCATGATCTGAGCTACAGTCACCTTCAGATCTTTCTCAGTGTATAGCATATCTCCTCAGTGTATAGCATATCTCCATCAGCATCACTGATTGTGGCATACACTTGGATTACTGTGATGTTCAATGATTTTCCTTGGAAACAAACCAAGAAAATTCTGTTATTTTCAAAGCTGCACTCAAGTACAGCATTTCAGACTCTTTTGTTGGTTATGAGGGCTACTCCATTTCTTCTAAGTGATTCTTCCCCACAGTAGTAGGCAAAATAATAGGCAAGATAATCATCTGAAGTAAATTCATCCTTTCTGGTCCATTTCAATTCCCTGATTCCTAAGAAATTGATGTTAAATCTTGCCATCTCATTATTGACCATATCTAATTTACCTAATATTCTAGGATCCTATACAATGCTGTTTTTTACAACTTCAAACTTTACACACCTGACACATCCACAACTGAAAGTCATTTCTACTGTGACCCATCTTCTTTATCCTTACTGGAGCTATTAATATTAGTAATCGCCCTCTGCTCTCCCCCAGTAGCATATCACACACCTTCCAACCTGGGTGGCTCTTCCTCTGGTGTCATATCATTTTGCCTTTTCATACTGTTCATGGGATTTTCTCGGCAAGAATACTGAAGTGGGTTGCTATTTCCTTCTCAAGTGGACCTTGTTTTGTCAGAACTCTTTAGTATGACCTGTCCATTTTGGGTGGCCCTGCTTAGCATGGCTCATAACTTCATTGAGTTACCCAAACCCTTTCACCATGACAGGGCTATGATCCGTGAAGACGACATTGCCTATACTTACATATCCATTTAGGTGATATCTAGGAAAACTAATGGTGTGCTTAAGACCAGATACCATTAACAGTAAGGATCTGCTTAAAGATTACATCTCTCTTACTTTACATGTTTCATAAGGATTTCTGTCATAGTCTGCACTCTTTCACGTGCATAAAGCCAGTTTGTATTACATCAAACTTCATGTACTCCAGAACTCTGATAGAAAATCAACGGATATTGTTTATAGAATCCAAGAGATTTTCTCTATTTAGCTAAAAAATCATGGCATTTTTGTATTTTTTTGTTGAAAGAAAATGAATTTTCTCAGTCATGTCTGATTCTTTGTAACCTGTCATGTCCAACTCTTTGCAACGCCATGAACTATAGCCTGCAAGGCTCCTCTGTCCATGGGGTTTTCCAGGCAAGAATACTGGAGTAGGCTACCATTTCCTTCTCCAACTGGAATGTACAATAATAAAAATGTCATTAAAAAGAAATTTGTTTTGTTTTAGCCCAAATTAAGGCATGAGTTGAATGTTACTTATCTTTAAGCTCCATGAACAGAAACATGAACAAAGTAGTAAGTGAAGAAGTAAGATTTCTTTGGTATTCTCTTAAAAGCTTGCCCTTTAGAAACTCACTTGTCTTTGTCTTTGAATATGACCTGTCTGTATGGAGTTGGCCAAAAAGTTGGTTCAGGTTTTGCCTTAAGATGGTACGAAAAAACCCAGACAAACTCTCCGGCCTACCCAATATTTAGAATAAACCAATGATTTTCCATAATCCTTCAAAAAAAAAAAAAAAGAAAAAGAAAAAAAATTCACACAAAAACCAGATTTTATGCCATGATCTAGAAGATGTTGGTTTCTTCAGCTTATTTCTTGACCTTATCTTCCCTCATGTACACCCCTTTTGATAACTTTTAGTCAAAATAACTTTTCAGTTTATAATAAGCTTCCAGTATTAGAACTGCTGTATCTCTTGTTCATTGTACCTAGAAAATTCTCTTTTCTTCTTCTTAAGACTGGTTCTTTCTCATCCTCAGGTCTGTGAAAAATTAAGACTTCCAGGTTCTCCTTTCAGAAATTCTGATTCATTAGTCTGAGGTTAAGCACAGAAATTTACATTTTAATACAAACTTGAGGGGACCTCCCTAGTGATCCAGAAGTTAAGAATCTGCCTTCCAATGTAGGGGACATGGCTTTGATCCATGGTTGGAGAACTGAGATCCCACATGCTGCAGGACACCTAAGTCCTTGTGTCCCAACTACTAATTCTGTTGACCCCAACTACTGGGCATGCATGCCAAACCAGGAAGAAGTAGGTGCACAGCAATGAAAGATCTCACATGCTGCAATTATGACCCAATACAACCAAATAAATAAAATTACAAAAAATAACCTGAGGCAATACTGTTGCATATCATTTACCCATTCACATAGAATAATCTTAATTTCAAGTTCTAAATGAGGCAATTGTATTTCCTAGGATCAACAGAGGAGGCTTCTTCCACTTCCATGAAAAGAGACCTTAGGGAATTCATTGTTTTGAGGACTCAGCTTTCCTTGGAAAGAATAAGAAACCCACTACAAAATCCCATTGGTCACATAATATTTCATATTGTGTCTTTGTGATATCTACTTCAGTGAAAAATGCCTAACTTTTGATATTGACCAATCTCTTACTTCTTACTAGCAAGCTTACTTGTCATTCTCTGAGGTTTCTTCCAAACTATATTTGAGGCACTTTTGGATTTAAGGAAAATAGATTTTTAAACTGTACTTTTCCAATAGTCAGGTATGGATGTGAGAATTGGACTGTAAAGAAGGTTGAGTGCTGAAGAATTGATGCTTTTGAACTGTGGTGTTGGAGAAGACTCTTGAGAGTCCCTTGGACTACAAGGAGATCCAACCAGTCCATTCTGAAGATCAGTCCTGGTGATTTTTGGAAGGAATGATGTTAAAGCTGAAACTCCAATACTTTGGCCACCTCATGCAAAGAGTTCACTCTTTGGAAAAGACTCTGATGCTGGGATGGATTGGGGGCAGGAGGAAAAGGGAATGACAGAGGATGAGATGGCTGGATGGCATCACAGACTCGATGGACATAAGTTTGAGTGAACTCTGGGAGATGGTGATGGACAGGGAGGACTGGCATGCTGTGATTCATGGGGTCGCAAAGAGTCAGACACGACTGAGTGACTGACCTGAACTGAAGTGTCACCTTACTCATTCTCTGTTGATTCAACTTCCTTTCTTCACTTGATATTATGATTAAATATCTTTCTTCATTGAAGCCTCCTATATCCCTCCCAGACCACAATTAGAAACATCTTTGTTCATAGTACTTCATTCAGATCCATATAAAAATAATTTAAATTTTCACTGAAGTAAAAATTTTAGTGAGAATTTATTTATTTTTTAAGTTAATTAATTTATTTTTTTACTTTATTGTACTTTACAATACTGTATTGGTTTTGCCATACATTGACATGAATTCACCACAGGTGTATACGAACTCCCTATCCTGAATCCCCCTCCCACCTCCCACCCCACAACGTCTCTCTGGATCATCCCCGTGCACCAGCCCCAAGCATCCTGCATCCTGCATCGAACATAGACCG
>SJYV01050598.1:445661-522504 GCA_006410875.1 Neotragus pygmaeus | reverse complement strand
TTTTCTTTCTGGCTTACTTCACTCTGTATAATAGGCTCCAGTTTCATCCATCTCATTAGAACTGATTCAAATTTATTCTTTTTAATGGCTGAGTAATACTCCACTGTGTATATGTACCACATCCTTCTTATCCATTCATCTGCTGATGGACATCTAGGTTGTTTCCATGTCCTGGCTATTATAAACAGTGCTGCAATGAACATTGGGGTACATGTGTCTCTTTCAATTCTGGTTTCCTTGGTGTGTATGCCCAGCAGTGGGATTGCTGGGTCATAAGGCAGTTCTATTTGCAATTTTTTAAGGAATCTCCACACTGTTCTCCATAGTGGCTGTACTAGTTTGCATTCCCACCAACAGTGTAAGAGTGTTCCCTTCTCTCCACATCCTCTCCAGCATTTATTGCTTGTAGACTTTTGGTTTGCAGGCATTCTGACTGGCGTGAAATGGTACCTCATTGTGGTCTTGATTTGCATTTCTCTGATGATGAGTGATGTTGAGCATCTCTTCATGTGTTTTTTAGCCATCCGTATTAAATGTAAACTCAGTTATCCTTCTTTCTTTTTTATCCCCTTGCCCTCATTTATTAAATATTTCCTCATAGCCTGGAGCTCTGCTTGAGATTATACTGTGCTTTGTTCCTTTGCTTAGTCTTTCTCTCCCTATTGTAATGTAGATTGCATGCAGTGAGGAACTTTGTCCACTGTTCTATGCTATATCTTAAGGATAGTGCCTAGAATATAGTACAGGCTCAATAAATATTAAATAAGTAGATAAACATGGAATAATGGCCTGGTTCCAAATTGACAAAGGAGTACATCAAGGCTGTATATTGCCACCCTGCTTATTTAACTTATATGGATGGAGAGGCTCTATACAGTCAACAAAAACAAGACCAGGAGCTGACTGTCGCTCAGATCATGAACTCCTTATTACAAAATTCAGACTGAAATTGAAGAAAGTAGGGGAAACTGCTAGACCATTCAGATATGACCTAAATCAAATCCCTTATGATTAAAAAGTGGAAGTGAGAAAAAGATTTAAGGCCCTAGATCTGATAGATACCGTGCCTGATGAACTATTGAATGAGGTTCGTGACATTGTACAGGAGACAGGGATCAAGACCACCCCCATGGAAAAGAAATGCAAAAAAGCAAAATGACTGTCTGGGGTGGCCTTATAAATAGCTGTGAAAAGAAGAGAGGTGAAAAGCAAAGGAGAAAAGGAAAGATATAAGCATCTGAATGCAGAGTTCCAAAGAATAGCAGGAAGAGATAAGAAAGCCTTCTTCAGTGATCAATGCAAAGAAATAGAGGAAAAGAACAGAATGGGAAAGACTAGAGGTCTCTTCAAGAAAATTAGAGATACCAAGGGAACATTTCATGCAAAGATGGGCTCGATAAAGGACAGAAATGGTATGGACATAACAGAAGCAAAACATATTAAGAAGAGGTGGCAAGAATACACGAAAGAACTGTACAAAAAAGATCTTCACGACCCAGATAATCATGATGATGTGATCACTAATCTAGAGCCAGACATCTTGGAATGTGAAGTCAAGTGGGTCTTAGAAAGCAACACTATGAACAAAGCTAGTGGAGGTGACGGAATTCCAGTTGAGCTGTTTCAAATCCTGAAAGATGATGCTGTGNAATGGGGGCGGGGGGCAGGGAGTGGTTGCAGGGTGGGGAAGTTAAACTGAAGCAGAACACGGGGAGGTGCAATGTGTCTGCACCATCCCCACCCCTTAGGTGCACTCCTAATGGTGAAATCACTTCTCAATTTGCCAGGCCCCGGTGCAAAATTATAATTTTGCCAGACCCTTGTTCAAAAGTGAGGAATTCCAGGAGCATCACAGCAGAGCATTAACCCAAGCACAAGGCCCTTCAAGCTCAGCAACCTTGTAAATGCACAGACCACACATCCAGAGCTGGGCTGGCTCCCTCCGCAGCTCAGCAAAGCCACTCTGCCCTCATTCACCCTCCCTCTGCTGCCACAACTTGCATTTTGTACTGAAGGATACATCCTCAAGCTCTAACCGTATTCTAAGTCCTCATTTTAAAAACCACTGCACAGAATTTCGTAATCTGAACTTTGATGCTTTGCACATGTTATCCAGTATCAGGTCTGTAGGAGGTTGATGCTCAGTCGCTAAATCATGTCCAACTCTCTGTGGCCTATGGGCTGTAACCCACCAGGCTCCTCTGTAAGTGGGATTTGCCATGCAAGAATACTGGATTGGGTTGCCATTTCCTTCTCCAAGGGGTCTTCCTGACCAAGGAGTTGAACCCGAGTCTCTGCTTGGCAGGCAGATTCTTTACCATTGAGCCACCTGGGAAACCCTCAAAACATTTGTTTTATGAATGAAAATGCACCTTTCCTCTAAAATGTAGAATCCTTGAGGGCCAAAGAATCTGTCCCATTCCCTGCATCTACAACTCGCCAGCAGAGAGTGGGCTCGTCATTAACATCGGTTAACCATAAAATCTCTTTGACTCTACAAAAAGTCGGGTCTTAGTTTCCTCACCTTGAAGAGGGGGTAGATGAGGAACTTAAAAGCTACATAACTTGCCCCAGGCCACACACCAAATAAAAACCAGGGCTACAGGCTTCAGAGTCTGAAAAGCCTGAGCTGAGCAGAGACACTGAGCTTTCAGAGGGTTATCTAGCCAGGCAGAGGAACAGGAAGGGGAACTTTGGAGAGGATGGGGAGGAATGAAAGGAGACAAGGGGAGGAGGTCAAGGGAGACAGAGCCGGGGGCAGCCTTGGCTTCAGGGGCGCTGCAGGCTGCTTGGGGTTCCCCGGACACGTCTGGTCCAACTGCCCTTGGCGGGTGTGTCCTGTGGCCGTGGTGTCCATAAGACCGTTTCAGAGGGTCATTCGAGCACGGCTGTTTCATAACAGAGTACGATGTCATTTGCTTCACTCGGTCAGTATGCTGGAATTTTCCAGAGGCTATGTGATGGCCTATCACAGCAGATAGGAGAACCCGGTTGCCTTCAATTAGGCCAGGCAGTAAAGGGAGCTGCAAAACAGATAAGCTGACCAATGAACAAATCTCAATCACCGTTCTCANTGGCAACCCACTCCAGTATTCTTGCCTGGAGAATCCCATGGATGGGGGAGCCTGGTGGGCTACAGTCCACTGGGTCACAAAGAGTCAGACATGACTGAGCGACGTGACTTCAACTTTATGTATATTCTTGCTGGAGCTCAGGCTTCAAGAACAAGACGTATTCTCAGGGCAAGTGGGAGAATCCCTGGAGACTGAGCTGAAATATGTGAAGATTACATGAAGAATGGTGCTGAGAGGACGTTAAGCAGAGCAACAACTCTTTACAAGCATAAAGACAGGCATACCTGATTTATTGTGCTTTGCTTCATTGCATTTTTTACAAACTGAAAGTTTGTGGCAACCCTGCTTTGAGCAAGTCTATCAGTGCCATGGTTCCAACAACATTTTCTTATGACTTCGTGTCTCTGTGTCACATTTTGGTAATTCTCACGATATTTAAAATGTTTTCATTTTTTATTAAATTTGTTATGGTGATCTGTCATCAGTGATTTTTGATGTTACTATTTCCAAAAGATTACAACTCACTGAAGCCTCAGAGGATGGTTAGCAATAAAGTTTTTTTTTAAATTAAAGTATGTCCATCGTTTTTTTAGACATAATGCTATTGCACACTTAATGGACTACAGTATATTATAAAAATAACTTTTATATGCACTTAAGTAACTTCATATGCACGAAAAAATCATGTAACTGTATTTAATTTGCTTTACTGCAGTGGTATGGAATTGAACCCACAATATCTCTGAAGTACACCTGTGTACTCTTTATAAGTAATAAACATTTGGTACTACCATTAAATTCTTAATAGAATTGGCTGTATATTCTTTATATTGCTACATTTTAACCTAAATATAGTATAGAATTTTTTTGATTCAGTGAACTACTTAATGGTTACATTCTAATTTCCAACCTGCTCTCATGATTTTCTCTGGGTTTGGTGCAGTCACCTTATAGATCATGAGGATTCATGGCCCTTTGCCTCAGATAAAATATGTGACAAGGAAGAACAGTCAGCATCTTTTACCTCACCATAGCCCCCCTCAGCATCAAATGGCTGCAGCTGCTAATGAAAAGGATGCTAGATAAATTCTGACCTGTGAGACCTTAAGGCTTCAGGTATCTATCTCTTCCATCTAGAGTGAAGACCCTTAAGATGTGGGAGATGTGGCTTCTCTTACTGACCATTAAATAAGTCAAGATTTTAGATTCAGTGGAAAAAGAGTATCTTATGGTGCTTACTACCTGATAAATATCAGTCAATACTTCACTCTGTATTTTTGTTTCTGTTTTTATTTTTAGCATGATTATGCTAACTGTAGCCAGATGAAACAATTCTTAGTTCACATGCAATTCATAAAGCAGAATACATAATCCACCAATCTTTCTGAGGTCACCTACTCTAAGTTACTACCTATTTCTAGCCGTTGTCTCTTTCTTCCTTTAAAATACTGTGGATGTATATATATACCAAACACTTAATGAGCTGATGATTCATTAAATGACAATGGCCTCAGCTTTTATCCCTGGCTTTGAAAAACAATATATCCTATCCCTACGCCTCAAAATTGGCTGTGGTTTGGAGACATGGGATAAAAATATTTGAAATATTTATCTTCCTACATGAATTTATTTAATATAATTTTTCTACCTAATGAAAAACCAGAAGAGCAACATCTGAGTTAAATAAAATTATTGTGTACATGCATGCTCAGTCACTCAGTTGTGTCCAACTCTTTGTGACCTGCTATGATTCCAGGCAAAAATACTGGAGTGGATTGCCATTTCCTCCTCCAACTGATCTTCCCAATCCAGGAATCAAACACACATCTCCTGCATTGGCAAGTGGGTTCTTTACCACTGAGTCACCACTGGTGAAGCCCCAAATGAAATTATTAGATGGCCAATATTTATTAAAGCGTCTCATTCATTTTATCAAGAGCAGTGAAGTGTTCTTAATATATGCATAACCTTGCTTTATGCTATGTATTAAAATAAAATTTATCTTTGATTTATGCTCTAAGATAAAAGTCAATAAGCTGTTCTTAGACTTTCTGATACTTACATACATGTATAGACATAATAAAACTGTACTGATAATATATATAACGGAAAAGAGAAAGGCAGCTGCATAGAGTCACCACACTAAACCCTAGTCAGTTCTGCCATAGAGTATGTATTCAGTGTTAGAAAGTATTAACAGCTACTTCAAAAACTAATTAAATTTGCTGATAAAAAAATTGATTAAAAAAACTGATTTGGGTTCTTATGAAGGCCATTCCTGTCTGCATAGTCTATTACTTTCCCCATGTTTTAAGGTCAAAATGGTTCAAAGAAAACCTGTTGTTCTAATAGCAAGAACATATAAAATTCCTTGTATGTTAATTATTGCTGATGCTTTTTTGGCATATGTATTAGGCCTCTGACACAGGAGAATGGTTTCTTAAAAATGATTAAAGTTGAGCATATTTATCCAAGGGAACATTATTGCTGAACTCTGCTTACATAGGCAGCAATGGAACATTCAGCAATTTGAGCAAAAAAAAAAAAAAAAAAAAGTTAACTTACTATTTAAAGGTGATTTCCAATTTCCAAAGTACATACAAATGGATAACGCATGGTTAACCTGCACCCCACCCTTCGAGACAACTGCTCCATTTCATCCTGGGTCATAAATGTAGCATGTTTGTGGAGTTGAAGTTTTAGCCCATTCAGCCAGTGCCACTTGCCCACTTTGTTTCTGACAACCAGGAATAGATTAACGTGCACACAGAAAGTCAAAACTAAAAGCAGCACTAACAATTTTGTTTGGAGGAAATACAGGAACACAATTCCACTAGTATTTCAAGTGAGAGGGAAAAAAAGGACAATTTAGAGTTGAATTTGGGACCTTCATTTACTTGGACATAGCATCTTTCCACTCTATAATCATCTTTGGCTGTTCTAATTTCAAATGGGTGCGTGTTGTCATTTACATCACTGCTGCTCAACGTATGGTCCAGCAGCCAGTGCCAGCTGGTAAAATGTTAACTGTCTATGAATATGCATTATACATATATAAAAATGTATATATTTGTGAGATAAATATAGAAATTGAGAGTAAATGTTTGAATAAGTATACTTACCTGGTAAACCAGTAAAAGAAATTCATAAATTATATTTTGAATAATAGTCATTATTAGCAGGTAGTTTAAGAAAAAGACTGAAAAGCAATAGATATCTGAAGATTTAAATTTTAATTGGAGCTACTGTCAACTACTAACTTCATATTTCTGGTCTCATTTATCTCAAATGTATAATAAGGACTTAAATCCCCAAAGTCCTTTCTATAATTAACATTCTAGGATTCTATTGAATATGCTTTTGACTTTTGAATATGTTTTTGTAATATTTCACCTTAACTTTTCTTCATTCATTTATCCATACTAACCTTTTAAAATGATGCCTTTAAGACATCACAAAACATATCATAAATAGTATGTATCTGAATTATGTATATTTTTCCTGATGTTTGTTAAAATAAGAGTCTCCCTTACCATTTATTTTTTGTTATAAGGTAGAAATTAATAGGCTATCTTATAGTTTCCATTTTAATATTTTAATATATGGACATAGGAATATTATAAAATATCCAATAAAAATAACGAAGGAATGAACGGGTAGATATTGCATATTCATCCTGATGTTCATGTTCACCAGTAATTCCTCTGTGCTTTTTTAAATAATTCCTTTACAAAGAGAGAGTGAGTCAAAGGAGAAGAAGACTTTAGGATCTGTGCTCTCAGAAAAAAAAAGCAATTTTCTATTAGAGACTAAAAGACATAAAGAATAAATCTCTGCCAAAAACTTAGAGAAACCAGTATTCCTTTGGAAGCCATATTTGGGCAGACAAAGCCCTGTTACAGATGAAAACTCCAAAGTTACTCTTCATTGGGTAATTTATGAGCTCAAGCACTTCCTTTGTGAGTGGGGAATTTTAATGGAATGACAGAGCAACCTTGTCTTCAGACCCTCAGGCTTAGTGGGAGCTCTCCATGGTACTGCTTCAGATCCTGGCAGCATCAACCTGCATGATTCTTGGTTCTCACTTCGGCTTTGCTTTTCTAAATTGCTTCCAATATCCTGTTTGGTATGTCCTTTGGAATATCCTTCCAATATCCTTTGAGATAAAGGATTATCTTGCATTATATGGCAAACAGTATCCTCCCCCCAACTGTTGTTTTACCTTTCAAACTTGGCCTGTGCTAGTTAGAGCATAAATCCTTTATGAGTACAGCCTTGCTTTTGACCAGCTGTTCATGCCTATAGCTGATATTAAACCTATCTTCTTCAATTCACTCTTTTTATTTCCTTGGTTGATATAGCTTCACTCCCCTTCTTGTCTTCTAAACCATGGAATTGTAAAATAGAGAAGGGATTTGAGATTATCTCATCCAACCACTTAATCTCATAATCATAATGGATCTTGTGTCTCTGCTCACTCTACTGTCTTTTTCATTATTCCATATTTACAGCTCTTAAAGTTCTTGAATATTGCAAGTTATGTTATATATAAATCTCTTTCCCAAAGAAAATTAAAAGACTGGAGAACATGAATAGATGAATACAAATTCTGCTGTATTTGTTTCAGAACACCAAGCACATTGCACTGCACATTACAGGTGTTAAATTTGTGTTCTTGTTCAAGTTAAGTTTGCAGCATTCTTCAGCATCTCCATCTCAGGCTTTGCTCTTTTCATCTGTAAATTTTCTCATTTTTTAAATATTTGTGTCATAAACATATTCAATTCTATTTTGCATGTTTCATATACATTAATTTGAACCTTACTTAGTATTTTTCACATTCTAAGGGTTAAATAACATTTTTTAAATTCAATTTCTCTGTGTTGTATCTACAAGCACCTCTCTGACCTTTGAAGAGTGCTTCCTTATGCTGAGCATCTAAAAGAACAACTCTTTGTTTATATTTGCTGTACTCAGAATATACTTGTGTTTCTTATAATCATTCATACTTGTTCTTTATTCAATGTTGTTGATTTCCAGGTTTATCTTCTAAATGAATATATGTGTCTGTTAGATTGTTTCTTCCCTCTGCTAGAACATTTATTTTTTTCCAAACTCAATGTTATTTTAGATGCTTTCTGTTTATATTTGTGAGTTGGCATTCCTTGCATTATTTTATGTTCTCTGAAAAAAAATGAAATTTGAAATGTCTTTAAATCTATATCATCTGTAATGTCTCCATAGTAATTCTTGTATACAGTGATTAACCTTATAAACAACAACTGTAGTCTTTCAGCTGTGTCTGACTCTTTGCAACACCATGGACTGTAGGCCGCCAGGCTCCTCTGTCCATGGAATTCTCCAGGCAAGAATATTGGAGTGAGTAGACATTCCTTTCTCCAGGGGATCTTCCCTGACCCAGGGATTGAACCTGGGTCTCCTGCATTGCAAGTAGATTCTTTACCATCTGAGTCACCAGGGAAGCCCCAGTGAACCATATAATACTCCCTCTAAAGAGGTCATGAGAACTAGATCTCTGGCCATTCATGATAAATCTTTACTAATTGACAAACTTATTGTTGTCCAGTTGCTCAGTAATGTCCGACTCCTTGTGATCCCATGGACTACAGCATGCCAGGCTTCCCTGTCCTTCACCGTCTCCCAGAGGTTGCTCAAACTCATGTCTTTTGAATCAGTGATGCCATCCAACCATCGCATCTTCTATCATCCCCTTCTCCCCCTGCCTTCAATATTTTCTGGGATCAGCATCTTTTCTAATGAGTCAGTTCTTCCAATCACATGACAAAAGTATAGGAGCTCAGTTTCAACATCAGTCCTTCTAATGAATATTCAGGATCCATTCCTTTAGGATTTACTGGTTTGATCTCCTTGCAGTCCAAGGCACACTCAAGAGTCTTCTCCAACATCACAGTTTAAAAGCATCAGTTCTGTGCTGTTCAGCCTTTGTTATGGTCCAACTCTCACATCCATACATGACTACTGGAAAAATCATAGCCTTGACTAGACAGACCTTTGTNTGTTGAGTTTTAAGCCAACTTTTTCACTCTCCTCTTTCACTTTTATCAAGAGGCTCTTTAGTTCCTCTTCGCTTTCTACCATAAGGGTGGTATAATCTGTGTATCTAAGGTTATTAATATTTCTCCCAGCAATCCTGATTCCAACGTGTGCTTCTTCCAGCCTGGCATTTTGCATGATGTACTCTGTGTATAAGTTAAATAAGGAGGTTGATAACATACAGCTTCAACATATTCCTTCCCCAATTTGGAACCAGTCGTTCCAATTCAATGGAAACGAGTTTGAGTAAATTCTGGGAGTTGGTGATGGTCAGGGAGGCCTAGTGTGCTGCGGTCCATGGGTCAAAAAGAGTTGGACATGACTGAGTGACTGAAATCAACTGAACTGAAGTCATGACTACAATTGCAGATGTTGTACTATATGTATGTATTACTTACTTTAGGTAGGTCTGCATAGCTGTAAACCTTTGCTGTGTCCCAGATTTTGGAAAGCTTTTGTTTTTATTTTCATCTGTCTCAGACTCTTCTCTGACTTCCTGTTTGATTTCTTTATTGAGTTGTTTTTATGGTAGCATATTGTTTAGTCTCCATATGTGTGTTTATCCCACTTTTCTTCCTTCAATTGATTTGCAGGGTTTTTTTACCATTGTGGTAGGAAAGGATGGTTGATATAATTTCTAGCCTCTCAAATTTGTTGAGACTTGTTTTGTGACCTAGTGATTGATATACACTGGAGAACATTCCATGTGCACTTGAAAGCAATGTATATTCATTCTGTAGTTTATGGAAGGAACATTCATTATATAAATATTTATTATGTGCAACTGTTCTAATCTGTCTTTTAAGGACACTATTTCCATTCTAATTTTCAGTCTGGATAATCTGTCCTTTATTTTTGATGTAGTGGGTTGTTGGAGCCTACTACTGTTGTATTATTGTCAGTTCTGTCCTTTATGTCTATTAATATTTGCTTTATATATTTAGGTATACCCATATTGGACTGGATGAAGCACAAGCTGGAATCAAGGTTGTCATGAGAAATAACAATCACTTCAGACATGCAGATGACACCACCCTTATGGCAGAAGGTGAGGAAGAACTAAAGAGCCTCTTGATGAATGTAAAAGAGGAGAGTGAAAAAGTTGGCTTAAACGTCAACATTCAGAAAACTAAGATCATGGCATCCAGTCCCATCACTTCATGGTCAATAGAAAGGGAAACAGTGAAAACAGTGGCAGAGTGTATTTTTTTTGGGCTCCAAAGTCACTGCAGATGGTGACTGCAGCCATGAAATTAAAAGATGCTTACTGTTTGGAAGGAAAGCTATGACCAACCTAGATAGCATATTAGAAAGCAGAGATATTACTTTGTCAACAAAGGTCCGTCTAGTCAAGGCTATGGTTTTTCCAGTAGTCATGTNATGGTGACTGCAGCCATGAAATTAAAAGATGCTTACTGTTTGGAAGGAAAGCTATGACCAACCTAGATAGCATATTAGAAAGCAGAGATATTACTTTGTCAACAAAGGTCCGTCTAGTCAAGGCTATGGTTTTTCCAGTAGTCATGTATGGATGAGAGTTGGACTACAAAGAAAGCGGTCCATGGGGTCGTAGAGTCGGACATGACTGAGAGACTGAACTGGACTGGACTGAACTGATATTTGTACACGGGGCTTCTTAAGTGGTTCAGTATTTAAGAATCTCCCTGCCAATGTAGGTCATGAGGGCTTGATCTCTGTATTGGGACGATCCCCTAGAGAAGAAAATGGCAGTGTACTCCAGTGTTCTTGACTGGGAAATTCCATTGACAGAGGAGCCTCATGGGCTACAGTCCAAGGAGTTGTACAAGTCAGGCACAACTTAGTGACTAAACAATAATATTAAGTGCATATATGTCTATGAATGTTATATCCCTTATTTGTAGTAATATTTTTGTGCTGAGTCTCTCAGTTTTGTCTGACTCTGTGACTCCATGGAGCTTTTCAGGCTACTCTGTCAATGGAGTTTTCAGGCAAGAGCACAGGAGTGGGTTGCCATTTCTTACTCTAAGGGATATTCCCATCCCAGGGATGATACCCATATCTCACTTATTTTGCATTGGCAGTTGGATTCTTTATTACTGCATCACCTGGGAAACCCATTAATACCATTTTTATTATATAGCTCCCTTCTTTGGCTTTTATTGAAGACTTTATTTTATAGTCATTGTCAGATATGAATATTGATATGGCAGATTTCTTTTTATTCCTATTACCATGGAATATCTTTTTCCTTGCTGGTGAGGGTATATTGGGTGAGATTAACGTTTGGATCTATAGAGTGAAATGCAAGTTTCCCTCCCTAATGTGGATGGATTTCATCCAATCAGTTGTAGGCTTAAACAGGAAAAAAAAAAAAAAGTTGGTACAACCAGAGATTCAGTGAAAATCTTCCTGTTTAACTTTTTGAAGTAGGACATTGATATTTTGCTATCTTCAATCTCAGACTGAAACAACAGCTCTTCATGGATCTTGGGCCTCTCAATTTTCATCCTGGAACTTATACCATTGGTTCCCCTTCTCAGACCTTTAGACTTAGACTATATGATCATATCTCCTATGTTTCTAGCTTGCCAACTGCAGATCTTAGTACTTCTCAGTTAAATGATGTGTGATTCAGTTTCTTATAATAATTTTTTCCTGGTTAAAAAGACTATAATATAAAACATATAATAACTATTGTATATATCTATAGTTATATAGCTGTGTAAATAGATTGTATCTATATCTATCTATGTTACCTATTGTTTCTGTTTCTCTGTTTCCATTTTTCCCCTTTGGCTCTGTTTTTCTTCCTTCATTATAGAGCTGAATCTCAGAAAATGTAAGTACATTAAGCCACACTAGAGCTAATATGTGCCATTTTGGGATATACATAGATTTGCCTAATACTAATTTCCACACTCATATCTCCTGTGTTACATTTGAATTCTGCTTGTAGACTACTGAAGTTGAATCCCACCCACTTTATCTCCTGCAGATATTTCATTGCCCAAGTGTTTCTGAGTCTTGTGTTTTAATTATTGTTGCTGTGAATAATTATATCAAAAATTCAGTAGCATAACATAGCAACTGCTTTATGTGGCTCATGATTTTATGGTTCAGAAATTCAGAAAAGTTTTGACTAGGCTACTCTTTCATGGGATCTTCAATGTAGTTGCAGTTATGCTTAGTCACTCAGTTGCGTCTGACTCTTTGCGACCCCATGCACTCTATTCATGAGGATTCTCCCAGCAAGAATACTGGAGTGGGTTGCCATGTCCTCCTCCAGGGGATCTTCCCAACCCAGGATTGAATCTAGGTCTCCCACATTGCAGGCAGATTCTTTATTGTCTAATCCACCAGGGAAGTCTGTAGTTGCAGTTAGTCATCTCCTAAAGTTACAGTCATCTGACCAGTCAAATGTGTTAGACATAAAAATTGGCTCAGTGACATGAGTGGCAATTGTCTCTGACTATTGAATTGCTGGACTCAGCTAGACTGTCAGCCAGAGCACATTTCCAACATGGTAATATCAGAACATGGTGGCTGGTTTCCTTCATAGTGAACAGACCCACAAGAACTGTGTGGAAGTCACAGAGTCTCTTTGGCTTACTCTCACACACCAAAATAGCATCATTTCCAGTGTAGTCTATTGGTTACAAATGGATCACTGAGTTAAGACCAGATTAAAAAGAAAGAGACAAACATCCCTGCTTTGATAGAGGTGTCAAAGAACCTTCAGGGATTTTAAAATTTATTTTCTGAAGTATAATATATAATATTATATACATTACAAGAGTACACTATAACAATTCATGATTTCTAAGGGTTATACTCCATTTATAGGTATAAAATATATTCTTGTAGCTTATTTTATACATCAGAGTTTGTACCTCTCAAGCTCCTACCTCTATGTTGTCTCTTCCCCCTTCTCTCTCCCTACTGGTAATCACTAGTTCATTCTCTATATCTGTAAGTCTATTTCTTTTTTGTTATATTCACTGTTTTTTTTTTTTTTTTGGTATTTTTAAGGTTCTACCCATAAATGGCATCGACAGTATTTGTCTTTATCTGTCTAACTTATTCACTCAGCACAGTATCCTCTAAGTCTATCTATATTGTTGCAAATGGCAAAATTTAATTATTTTTATGGCTGATTATTATTTCATTTTATATGTAGACTATATCTTTATTCACCTGTTGATGGATACTTAGGTTGCTTCTATGTCTTAGTTATTCTAAATAATGATGCTATGAACATTGGGGTTCATGTATCTCTTCAGTAGGAGAAGTTATTATTATTATTTTTTTTTGGTATATATACCCAGCAGAAGAATCGCTGTGTCATGTGATTGTTCTATTTTAAGTCTTTGAGAAACATCCATAGTGTTTTCCACAGTGGTGCACCAATTTACATTACCACCAAATGTTTCCCTTTCTTCACCTCCTCACCAGCTCTTGTCATTTGCGGTCTTTTTGTTGATAGGCATTTTGATAGGTGTGAGGTGATATCTCATTGTGGTTTTGACCTGCATTTCTCTCATAATTTATGATGCTCAGCATCGTTTTGTGTGCCCATTGGCCACCTATCATCTTTGGAAAAATATCTTCAGGTTTCCTGCCCCTTGTGTTCTTGTTGTTGTTCAGTCACCAAGTCGTATCTGACTGTTTGCAACCTCATGAACTGCAGCACTCCAGGCTTCCCTGTCCTTCACTGCCTCCCAGGGTCTGCTCAGATTCATGTCCACTGAGTCAGTGATGCTATCTAACCATCTTCTGCTGCCCTCTTCTCCTTTTACCTTCAATCTTTTCTAACACCAGGGTCTTTTCCAGTGAGTTGGTTCTTCGCATCAAGTGGCCAAAGTATTGGAACTTCAACTTCAGCGTCAGTTCTTCCAATAAATATTCAAGATGGATTTCCTTTAGGATTGACTGGTTTGAAGGTCCAATGTGGGTGTGTCTTAAAAGCATGATGTATTACAATTGCAGGATCCAGAGCTTCAAGGTAGACCACTCACAGTGCCTTTTTGAGGCCTAAACTGGGGAAGCAATATGAAGTCTCTTGTGTACATTATAGTATACAGTATGAATGAAAACTCTTCACTTTGGGAAAGAGGAATCAAGACTTCTATTGTTAGGAAAGAAAAATATGGACAGGGTTATATTTGCAGACTACGAATACTTTAGCCCTAAAATTATCTGAAATAAAATATGATATTCATGAATAAAATAGATGAAATAATCTCTCTGTAAATGCTCTAATGCAAGAAAATGGGCTTCAAGTGAGATCATAATCACTTATCTGTATCATCTTAGAAAAATACTTGAAGTCCTAGCCAGTGACTTTCTCTGGAAAAGTAAGAGGTTAATATCTATCTTGTAGATAAAGACAGTACATATACCTTGTTCAATTAATGCTAGAATGATAGTTTCATGCATCCTTCACTTCACTCACCAATTTTTATTATTTATTTATGTATGATTTAAAGACATTGGACTTTCCTGGTGCCTTAGATGGCATAGAATCTGCCAGCCAATACAGGATATGTAAAAGATATGGGTTCAATCCCTGGGTCGGGAAGATCCGCTGGAGGAGAGCATGGCAACTCACTCCAGTATTCTTGCCTGGAGAATTCCACGGTCGAAGGAGCCTGGCAGTCTACAGTCCATAGGGTTCAAAAGAGTCAGACACAACTGAGAGACTAACACTTTTACCATCACTCTTAACATTAGGATCTGATTTACAGTTTGATTTTTCCTTAAGAAACAGTGGATGCACCACAAACTCAATCTATGTACTAAGCCAAAAAATAAAATAAACCATGACCCAAAGAATAAGCATTGCTGCATCATGGTAATATATAGTATCTCTTTTTTGTCTCTCGCTCATATTCCTTGCCCCTAATGTCAGATACTTATAAGGTATTTATACAAGTGCAGGGTCAGAATTTGTCAGGTTAAATCAGAATCCTTTGATGTTCTATTCTGATGAAACTTACTTTTTCCTCTCTTGAGTTTGAGTTTCTTGATCAAAAGTTTTCTTATTGTATTGGGACCAAGAGGAACCTATTATTTGGAATTCATAGAGTTCAAACAAATGAACAAATCTAATTTAGAGAGCAACAGCACGTAAAAGACAAAAGACAGGTTCTCACATGGAATATCACCAAATCCTTCATGTGGAAATCATTTAAACTTAAATTTTTCTCATGGAAGAGATGAAAACATTCTTTTGCCATGGAGTTTCATAAAACATACCAGGTTTCTTGCACTAGCCTTTTACACATATGTCAATTGGATAACTTAACTCCTCTTCTGTTTTGAGGAGAGAAAGATAAAAATCGAAGTCCTGGTGATTTTATAGGAGTGCTGGCTGCTTGTGTCTTTGGCTCTCTCTTCCACCTCTTTGGTGTGAAGACATCCCCAATTCAAAACAGATGTGGTCCTCTTGGCATGGCCTGCTGAATACCGCATTGCTTGGAGGTCTGGTGTTCACAAGGTACCTTCATGAAGTTTGAGGGGAGGTAGTTTTTCTGCCTAGCAACAAATATGGATAGATATCTGATGAATTTTCAAGAGACTCTCACAACCAGGTGTCTAACTGAATAGACAACAGATAATCACACTTGATCCTCAGAGACTGTATGTTCTCCACTTTCTTTTCCCACTTCATTGCCCTTTTAAAGTAACATTTACTTCTGTTGACTTCTTTTCCACCCTTCCTTTGAAAGCATAAGGGATAATTATCTTTGCATAATCTAAATTTCCAGCCTATCTCTCCTTTAGTGATGAGCTTTAGTTTAGTTTAATTTACAAACTTTCTCTGAAGGTGCCTTAGAGTATTTTCTAAGCAAATGGAATTCAGCCTTGAAAACTGGAAAGCAATTTTATTTCCATGTGAAGAAGGAAAGAGGGAAATTGTCAATGGAGAAATGTATTTAAGCAAGAAAGTTTTAGAATAATTTAGGACTTATTCAGTTCCCATTAAGAATATCTAATTATAAATAATTACCCTAAACTAATTTAATTCCATCCTCTTGAGCTTTATTAAAGCAACAAACTTAACCACATGCATTTTGTTNAGAAAGTTTTAGAATAATTTAGGACTTATTCAGTTCCCATTAAGAATATCTAATTATAAATAATTACCCTAAACTAATTTAATTCCATCCTCTTGAGCTTTATTAAAGCAACAAACTTAACCACATGCATTTTGTTAAATAGACTTTTGCACTGTGAAGGAGAAAAAGAAAAAGCCTGAAGATTGATGTGACTTGTATGGGAAAGAAGGGGATTAAGAATAATTGAGTATATTCTGCAGGATGCTCTTCCATTCCATTAGAGGTGAAATATAAGGAGGTGTTTTAAAAAATGAGTTCGCAGTAAAGAATTCAAGGAGATTAGCTCAGTTTTAATAGATAGTCCCTACCTTATTTAAGAATTAATGCCATAAATGGGGAAACAATTTGTTTTAGTATTAAGATAAGTTATAAGTATGTTAGAAATTAATTTTTTAAGGTCAAATGCTAAAAACTGACTGAAAGAATAATAATTGACATTATTTTTAAAAAATAATCTTAATAACAATTTGAATTAATTTTCAGAAGTGTTTGAAGAGGTAAAGTGAAAAGTAAGTTATATAAAGTGGTTATTCTTCAAGCCACATTTATCACTTTTTTAAAAAAGCAAAGAGCATCATTGTTTTTCTGTATACAAAAGTAACACACTTTTAATATAAAATGCTGCTCTTGCAGTCCAATCCCCTATGATGTAANGTAAAGTGAAAAGTAAGTTATATAAAGTGGTTATTCTTCAAGCCACATTTATCACTTTTTTAAAAAAGCAAAGAGCATCATTGTTTTTCTGTATACAAAAGTAACACACTTTTAATATAAAATGCTGCTCTTGCAGTCCAATCCCCTATGATGTAAAATACATTTTGTGTGTGTGTGTGTGTGTTAGTTCTAGAAGGTGGTATAGGTCTTCATAGAATCATTCAGCTGTTTTGGCATTAGTGGTTGGGGCATAGACTTGGATTACTGTGATGTTGAATGGTTTGTCTTCAAAATAAACAGACAATTCTGTCAGTTTTGAGACTGCACCCAGGTACTACATTTTCAACTCTTTCGTTGACTCTGAGGGCTACTTCATTTCTCCTAAGGGATTCTTGCCCACAGTAGTAGATATAATGGTCATCTGAATTAATTCAACCATTTCCATCCATTTTAGTTCACTATTCCTAAAATGTCAATATTCATTCTTTTTTATATTTCTTGCTGTCTCATGCTTGACCATGCTCAATTTACCTTGATTTATGGACCTAACATTTTAGGTTCCTATGTAATATTGTTCTTTACGACATCAGATTTTACTTTCACCACCAGACACATCCACAAATGAACAACATTTCAGCTTTGGCCCAGCCTGTTCATTCTTTCTGGAACTATTTCTCCTCTTTTCCCCAGTAGCATATTGGGTACCTATTAATCTAGGCGGCTTATCTTTCAGTGTCATACCTTTTTACATTTTCATACAGTTTGTGGGGTCTAGAGGCAAGAATATTGGAGTGATTTGCCATTTCCTTCTCCAGTGTCAACTTGGAGAATTGACAGTGTCAATATTGATGTTTTATCAATGTAAAATCTATGTAATAAAATTATAAAAAATATAGAAGTTACAAATAAATTTATAGATATCATAACAATTATATTGATCTATTTCTTTTTAGACATTTTTCCATACATAATGATTATTTTCGTGTAATTAACTTCCAAATGTTCAAGTTCATTTTAGAAAAGGCAGAGGAACAAGAGATCAAATTGTCAACATCTGCTGGATTCTGGAAAAATCAAGAGAGTTCCAGAAAAACATCTATTTCTGCCTTATTGACTATGCCAAAGCCTTTGACTGTGTGGATCNTGCTTTTTTGCATTTCTTTTCAATGGGGATGGTATTGATCTCTGCCTCCTGTAAAATGTCATGAACCTGTAAAATGTCACGAACTTCATTCCATAGTTCATCAGGCACTCTATCAGATCTAGTCCCTTAAATCTATTTCTCACTTCCACTGTATAATTATAAAGGATTTGATTTAAGTCATACCTGAATGGTCTAGTGGTTTTCTCTACTTTCTTTATTATAAGTCTGTATTTGGCAATAAGGGGATCATGATCTGAGCCACCGTCAGCTCCCGGTCTTGTTTTTGCTGACTGTATAGAGCTTCTCCATCTTCGGCTGCAAAGACTATGATCAATCTGATTTCGGTGTTTACAATCTGGTGATGTCCATGTGTAGAAGGTCTTCTCTTGTGTTGTTGGAAGAGGGAATTTGTTATGACCAGTGAGTTCTCTTGGCAAAACTCTATTAGCCTTTGCCCTGCTTCATTCCCTACTCCAAGGCCAAATTTGCCTGTTACTCCAGGTGTTTCTTAACTTCCTACTTTTGCTTTCCAGTCCCCTTTAATGCCAAGGACATCTTTTTGGGGTGTTAGTTCTAAAAGGTCTTGTAGGTCTTCATAGGACCATTCATCTTCAGCTTTCAGCATTACTGGTTGGGGCATAGGCTTGGATTACCGTGATGTTGAATGGTTTGCCTTGGAAATGGACAGAGAACAGTCTGACAGAATGTGGTCTCTTTGTTTAGGTAATGGCAAACCACTTCCATATTCTTGCCTTGAGAACCCCATGAACAGTATGAAAAGGCAAAATGATCGGATAATGAAAGAGGAACTCCCCAGGTTGGTAGGTGTCCAATATGCTACTGGACATCAGCAGAGAAATAACTGCAGAAAGAATGAAGGGATGGAGCAAAAGCAAAAACAATACCCAGTTGTGGATGTGACTGGTAATTGAAGCAAGGTCCAATGCTGTGAAGAGCAATATTGTATAGGAACCTGGAATGTCAGGTCCATGAATCAAGATAAATTGGAAGCGGTCAAACAGGTGATGCCAAGTNTGGAGCAAAAGCAAAAACAATACCCAGTTGTGGATGTGACTGGTAATTGAAGCAAGGTCCAATGCTGTGAAGAGCAATATTGTATAGGAACCTGGAATGTCAGGTCCATGAATCAAGATAAATTGGAAGCGGTCAAACAGGTGATGCCAAGTGTGAACATCAACATTCTAGGAATCAGTGAACTAAAATGGACTGGAATGGGTGAATTTAACTCAGATGACCATTATATCTACTACTGTGGGCAGGAATCCCTCAGAAGAAATGGAGAAGCCATCATCATGGTCACTAAAGAGTATGAAAAAGAAAAAGAAAAAAAACACTGCTCTTGAGAAAACATATTGACAGGAGTGAATTTACTAGTTATGAGTTTCTGTTGTATATATTTTGCTATCAGAGTATGGTATCTGATTACCTTTTCTTGAATTTCTTGCTCATTATCAGGCAAGAATTATCCAAATTAGAGGTACAAAGATAAGTACAGTCACTCTCACCAAGAATGAATGAAATTACAATAAAAACAAATCTTTGAAGCTTATATTTCACAAGTTTAGGCAAGTTTCTTTATTTAATTGATTTTCCATTTACTATTCCAATTTGAAAGAAACGCTGAACTTTGTCCAATATGAATTATGTATTCTTCATCTAATTAAAACTTACTGTCCAATTATTGTCAAACTTCAATGCTAGGGGATTTTTTGTGTGTGTGTTGTTAAGTTAAAAACACAAAACTTGTGAAATTCTGAAAATGAGAGGATGTTACTAAATAAAAGCCAAAACTTGCATAATTAATTGTGTTAATCAGTTCAGTTCAGTTGCTCAATCCTGTCTGACTCTTTACAACCTCATGCAATGCAGCATACCAGGCTTCTCTGTCCATCACAAATTCCCAGAGCTTGCTCAAACTCATGTCCATCGAGTCAGTGATGCCATCCAACCATCTCATCCTCTGTGTTGTCCTGTTCTTCTCCTGCCTTCAATCTTTCCCAGCATCAAGGTCTTTACAAATGAGTCGGTTTTTTCACATCAGGTGGCCAAAGCAGTGGAGTTTCAGCTTTAGCATCAGTCCTTCCAATGAATATTCAGGACTGATTTCCTTTAAGATTAACTGGATTGTTCTTCTTGTAGTCCAAGGGATTCTAAAGAGTCTTCTCCAACACCACAGTTCAAAATCATCAATTCTTCGGTGCTCAGCTTTCATTATAGTCCAACTCTCACATCCATACGTGACTACTGGAAAAACCATAGCTTTGATTAGATGGACCTTTGTTGGAAAAGTAATGTCTCTGCTTTTTAATATGCTGTCTAGGTTGGTCATAACTTTCCTTCCAAGGAATAAGCATCTTTTAGTTTCATGGCTGCAATCATCATCTACAGTGATTTTGGAGCCCAAGAAAACAAAGTCTCTCACTGTTTCCCATCTATTTGCCATGAAGTGATGGGATAAGATGCCATGATCTTGGTATGTTGAATGCTGAATTTTAAGCCAGCTTTTACTCTCTCCTCTACAAGGTAATTATCCCACAAGTACCATAAGGTTGCAAAGAGTAGGACACGACTGAAGCAAATTAGCACTGCAGTGCATTTTTTTTCACTGTCTAGGCAGAGTATAATACGTTCTTAACTCCTAAAAAGTTGGTACTCTAATAGAATAGAAGATTAAAATACAGGCATATCGGTCTTTATTGTGTCAGTGTAGACAAATGGCATTCTTTTGAAAGAAGATGCCATATAAGAGTTTCATAGATAGAAAGAGATATTGATGTCTGTTTTCAAAGCTTCAAAAGAGAGGCTGACTCTCTTATTAGGGGTTAATGCACCTGGTGACTTGAAGTTGAAGGCAATGCCCATTTACCGTTTTGAAAAGCATAGGGCCTTTAAGAATGATGCTAAATCTACTCTTCTTATGACTTATACATGGGACAGAAAATCAAGGATGATAGAATATTTTTAATTTTTATTTATTTTTATTTTTTTTAATTTTTTTATTTTATTTTTTTTACTTTACTTTACAATACTCTATTGGCTTTGCCATACATCAACATGAATCCACCACAGGTGNGATGCGAAGAGCTGACTCATTTGAAAAGACCCTGATGCTGGCAAAGATTGAGGGCAGGAGGAGAAGGGGAGGATAGAAGATGAGATGGCTAGATGGCATCATTGACTCAATGGACATGAGTTTGGGTAAACCTTGGGAGCTGGTGATGGATAGGGAAGCCTGGCATGCTGTGGTTCATGGGGTCGAAAAGAGTCGGACACGACTGAGTGACTGAACTGAACTGAATTATTATTTAAGCATAATGACATACAGAAAGTGAACAAATAATAACTCTTCTAGACTCAGAACATTTTTTCAAACCCAGAAGTTCTCTCATCCACATCCATCTCTGCCAAGAATAAACCTCCTTATCTCTTAACAGAGTAGATAAATCTTTTCTATTTCTATATTTTATTTATGTACTCTTTTAAATGTTTTAATTTGTATAACACATTTGTTTAAGATATATTATAATTTGTATTGCAATTTGCTTATTCTGATTGATCTATATAGCTGTAGAATAAATATGGAGCACATTTTATTTAACCATTTTACAATTTCATTGTTTCAAGTTTGAGGCTATGAACTTCTAATGTAAACATTATGGGGGAACTTAAGGACATGTTTCTGTTTAGTCTATATCTCAGAGTAGAATTGCTCATTTGTTCCTAAGAGTATGCATATGTTACTTTTTTTTAAACAAACAGCAGCAAAGTTTTTCAAAATGACTATAATAATTTACTTTTTCACTGGCAATACATGAGAGTCCTAGTTGTTCTACCTCTTTGCCAACATTTGATATCAAAGAATTGTTTCCAAATAAAAATAAAATAGTTCTCCCTATGTACTTTCTAGCTTGCCTTTCTTGCTTAGCCATGTATCTTGGACATCTTTCCACATCAATAAGAAACAGATTATCATCACTATAAATTGCTGTGTAATCATCTCTTGTAGTGTATATCTAAATAATCAATTCTTTGCTGATGAATATTTCTACAGATTTTAAGTTTTCATTTTATGAACAAAGCTGGTTATTATAATCCTTTGAGCACATAGTCCATGTTCAATGTAATTCTTGCCAATGAAGTAAATCATTGTGTTTGGACCTCTGTATTCTTTATCACATACAAGTGCTAGAAATGCAGCATAGCTTAACCCAACTATTACCTTATTTCTACTCCTCCTTCTTTGTTATAGATGAAGTTGGCTAGTGAAAAAAATTACTAGAGGAAAATTGGCTTCACAGAATACTATGATCAGTTACATCAAATAGACTCAAGCTTTTCTGTTTGGCAATACTTCTCCACTCTACACATTAATTATTTTAAAACATCACCCTCCCTGAGTCACCAAATCTTTCTCATGTCTCTCCAGACTCTCAGGAGATGACTGATCCTTATATTTATAGAGAATGTAGTAGCCATTGAAGGTAATCCTCTGAAAGTGATTTCTACTGCAACTCAGAAAACTACACACACACATAGGTGCACCTGACCTATCTTGTTTTCCTTCTCTGAAAACAAGGCGCCTTTCCCCCTCCCTCCCAAGTTATTCCACTTCCTCATTTAATGTCAGCTCTGGCAATGGGGCTTTGGATCTCATTGTCCATCTCTTTTATGGCTATTAATTTTCTCTTTCCTTTACTGACTATTTCTCTTGGCTAAACTCTGAATGCATTTATTCTTGCTAGGCTTTAATCACTTACTCTCTAGTTTTCGCTTCTGTTCTCCTTTTCTTCTCACCTCTTTTCCTTCTCTTATTGTCTCTTATGCTCACTGTTCTTCTCTTTGCTTCTCAAAATTTCCCTTCACTTTTCTGTTTTTATATTTTCCTTATGTAAAAGAAAAGGGTTTCTTAGTCAGTGTTATGGTTTCAAACATTATCTCTATGGCATAGATGAGATTCATAGAACCAACCTACTGTTCTCTTTTTAGCTTTAGACTCTTAGACAAATGGGTATTTGTAAAGTTGTGTTAGGAGTCTCAGAGATGGTACAAAATTGACATTAAAAAAATAAATTTATTTATTTTCCACTAACACCTGTCTTCCTGTTCTAGTAAATTATACAACATTGACTAATTGTAAGTTGAAATTATAAATTTATAAAGGAGTATTATCTTTTCTTTACTCACACAACTGAATCCATTATTAAGCCTATTTTATGATGCTTCAAAATATATTTCAGATCTAGACACTGGTCTTCGTATCAATAGTCATTTCCACCCAAAGATCACTCCCCAGCAAATGCAGAAACCATGAAAGTTGAGGCAATATCTGCCTTATTTATCATTTTAGCCCTGGTACTTGGCATAGTGCCTGACAAACAGATGGTCAAAAAAGTAGATCTAGTCACTGTCATCTCTTGTTTGGACTTCTAAAGCTATCTATCACATGTTGTTTTTGTTGTTCAGTCATTAAGTCATGTCTGACTCTGCGACCCAATGAACAACAGGATGCCAGGGTTACCTGTCTTTCACTATCTCCCTGAGTTTGCTCAAACTCATGTCAACTGAGTCACTGATGCCATCCAATCATCTCATTCACCATATGATGTGATGTTAATAACCATTTTGTTTTGAAAGTCTTTCCTTACACTTAATGTAGAGCAAACTGCTAATTATAGACTCATAATATCATATATTAATATTTTTTCTTTTCAGTTTTCTAGATATAATTTTATTTTTTATAACACATTATTAACTTTCTGACCTCTCAAACATTAGACATGTAAGGGAAGGGAAATTCTTGTTTTTGCTCTCTATTCTACTCACATTCTTTCTGAATGAATGAATAAAAAATTAATTTTAACGTCTCTCTGAATCATCCCTGTACACCAGCCCCAAGCATCCTGCATCCTGCATCGAGCATAGACCGGCGCCTCGTTTCTTACATAATAGTATATATGCTTCGGAGGTGGGAGGGGGATTCAGGATTGGGAGCTTGTGTACACCTGTGGTGGATTCATGTCGATGTATGGCAAAGCCAATAGAGTATTGTAAAGTAAAATTAAAAAATAAATAAATTAATTTAAAAAATTAATTTTAAGAAGAGGTTTTCTGCATTGAATGGTATAATAATTTTAAAGATTTTTAATGCATATTTCCAACTTCCTCTATCTTTAATCTACTATTTATATTTATCTTCTCAGTTAAAGGTACTGCTCAATCCTTAGTTTTGANTTAATTTTAAGAAGAGGTTTTCTGCATTGAATGGTATAATAATTTTAAAGATTTTTAATGCATATTTCCAACTTCCTCTATCTTTAATCTACTATTTATATTTATCTTCTCAGTTAAAGGTACTGCTCAATCCTTAGTTTTGACTGCTTTAGGTATGCATTGTTTTTAAATCTTTGTCAGTGTAAATAGTGTGTGTAATTACTGTTTGACTTTGTATGTTGAATTACTGATAGTTTAATATTTTTTTCTATCTTCGGGCTACATATTTATTTTCTATCGGTATATTGGTCTTTGTCTCAGTGATTCATAGTATCTCATCAATAATAGTGAGAATAATCTCTTCCCCATAATATATATTTTCCAATCAATCATCTGTAGTTGTTTATATTTTTTGCAATTGCACATTTATTCATTCACTAATCAGATACTTGTTAGATTCCCACTATTTGTCTAAAACCATACAAAGATTTGGAAGAAAGCAATAATCAATACAAATAAAAGCTGCTGCCTTCATGGAACTTACTTTGCAGTTATAGGGAAAAGTGTATAGTTTAAAAATAAATGATATAAAATGTCACATAAGTAGAATATTAAATGGTTACAAGTCTTATTAACATGGCAGCAGGAAAAGGGTTGAAAGGGGTCAGCAGGTAAGAGTTTCATTTTATAATAAATTGCCCAGAAAGATTTCTTAGAGAATGTGAACCTAGATTAAAGATCTAAACAAAGTCAGGAACTGACCATTGCAGATAACTGCAGAAACAGATTTCAGGGTAGAAGGAACATCAAGTGCAAAGGTTCTGAGAAGAAAGCACACCTGTAAGAACAGGTAAATATACTATGGAGGTTAAACAGATTTATAAGGAAGAATCTAATAGAATATGAGGTCTGGTAGGGCAATGGGTTGCAGGGAAGCCTCGACATGTAGGTCATTGTTGGCCACTCTAAAAACTTTGGTGGTTACTTGAAATGAGAATAGATGAATTTAGAGAATTTTGACCAGAGGATGTGATCTGACTACATTTTAACTGCAAAAGTTTGGTGGCTTTTTTGAAAATAGCACTTAGGGAGTCAAGACCCAAAGCAAGGGGGGCAGTTGGACCAATTTATAGTGAATAACACCAATGTGTTAGCAGTGGAGATGATGATTTTATTGTTCCATCACCAAGGCATGTCTGACTCTTTGCAGTGCCATGAACTGGAGAATGTCAGTCTCCTCTGTCCTTCACTATCTCCCTGAGTTTGCTCAAATTCCTGTCCATTGAGTCAATAATTCTATTTAAACATCTCATCCTCCATCATGCCCTTCTGCTTCTGCCCTTAATCTTTCCCAGCAACAGGGTCTTTTCCAATAAATTGACTCCTCACATCAGGTGGCCAATGATTGGATCTTTGGCTTTAGCATTAGTCATTCCAATGAATTTTGGATTGATTTCCTTCAGGATTGACTGGTTTGATCTCCCTGCAGTCCAAGGGACTCTCAAGAGTAAAAAAAAAAAAAAAAAAAGAGTCTTCTCTAGCACCACAATTCAAAAGCATCAATTCTTTGGTGCTCAGCTTGCTTTATGGGACAACTCTCACATTCATACATGACTACTGGAAAAACCATAGCTTTGACTATCTGGACCTGTGTTGGCAACAGGATGTGTCTGCTTTCTAATATGCTGTCCAGGTTTGTCAAAGCTTTTCTTTTAAGGAGCAAGGATCTTTTAATTTCATGGCTGCAGTCACCACCCACAGTAATTTTGGAGTCCAAGAAAATAAAATCTTTCACTATTCCCACTTTCCCCACTTCTATTTGCCATGAATTGATGGGACTGGATGCCATGATCTTAGTTTTTATTTTTTTAATGTTGAATTTCAAGCCTACTTTTTCACTCTCCTCTTTCACCCTCATCAAGAGGACATGGTGATAGTAGTCAGATTATGTGTGTATTTTTAAGGTAAAGTCAGTATTTGAAATTAAATTGGATATGGGATATGCAAGTAAGTGAGATGTTTAGATTATTATCAGCTTTTGGTTTGGTTTGGGAAGTGAGAAATTCATTGGAGTTACCATTCAGTGAGATGGGGATGATTATCCAGAGTAAGTATTGGAAGGATGATTAAGAGTTCTAACGTACCCAATCACTCTGAGATTTCTGTTAGATGATCAGATGCATCTATTGAGTGGGTTGTTGGATTTATGGTTCTGTTATCCTGGAGAGAGAGGAACTTGAGCTTCATTGGCATATAGATGGTATTTATTGCCATGAGACCGAATGAAAACATCAAAGGGGTGATTATAAATAGAAAAGAGTTCAAGGACTGATTCACAAAGGATTCTAAATTTCAAAGACCAGGTAGATGAAAAGAAAAATCTAGTAATGAGACTGAGAAGAGTCTACCACTAAGCGACCAGTACACTTAAAAGAGAGTGGAATCTTGAAATGCAAGTTAAGAACATGACTCAGATATCAATGAACAATCAACTGATACAATGCTGAAAACTAAAGTGAGGATAGGCTGAAAGTAAGAAATGATGTAGTTAAGAGTTTTGTTTGAATGGAATGGTAGAAAATCTGATTGAATGAATCATGAAAGAGAGGAGAAAAATGGACACTTTGAGTATGCACAATACTTTTGAGGAATTTTGTTGTAAGGAGGAGGAAAATGAGGACATGAGCTTAAAGAATGTTTGTGTCTTAAAATGGGAGAAATGGCAGCATTTTGTACTGATGGAAAAAAATCTAGTAGAGAGGATAATTTATGCTTAAAGAAGAAAGAAGCATTAGAGTAAGATAGAGGAGATGAATCTAGTGAATGAGTAGGCTTGGCCTTTATCAAGAATGTGGATAGTGTGTTCATGGAAATGGAAGAGAAAGCAGAAGGCCTGGGTGCAAATTCAGGGATGGGATAGGTCTTGGGGAAGTTCTGTTGAAAAAATTCTTATTTCCTCTGTTCAGTAACAAGAAAAAGAATCATCTAGGAGTAGAGACCAATATTAGAAATTGGAGGAGATAAAAGAAAGTAAAAAATCATCATCTAAGGAACTGAGAATAATTGGAGCTGATAAGGAACTTACTGATGTTTACTTCTGGTACTGCTTTCTGCATACTTAATAGTGCTAGAATTTTGATTGTAAAATGACAATCAGACTATTCACTTTTGTTCTAAGGATATGTTCTTTTGAATTCTAATTATCTATGTTTAAGGACACAATCGGAGAAGGCAATGGCACCCCACTCCAATACTCTTGCCTGGAAAATCCCATAGATGGAGGAGCCTGGTGGGCTGCAGTCCATGGGGTCGCTAAGAGTCGGACATGACTGAGCGACTTCACTTTCACTTTGCACTTTCATGCATTGGAGAAGGAAATGGCAACTCAGTCCAGTATTCTTGCCTAGAGAATCTCAGGGACGGGGGAGCCTGGCGGGCTGCCGTCTATGGGGTAGCACAGAGTCGGATACGACTAAAGCGACTTAGCAGCAGCAGCAGCAAGGGCAAAATAGTTTCCCAGGTGGTGCTACTGGTAAAGAACCTGCCTGCCAATGAAACTTGGGTTCGATCCCTGGGTTGGAAAGGTCCCCGAGAGAAGGAAGTGGCAACCCATACCAGTGTTCTTGTCTGGGAAATTCATGGACAGCAGAGCCTGGCAGGCTACAGTCCAAGAGTCACAAAAGAGTCAGACACAACTGAAGTGACTTAGCACACAATGACAATTTGACAACTTTATCAAACTCAATCATAGGTTAAAGGGGCTTACCTGGTAACTCAGATGGTAAAGAATCTGCCTGTAATGCAGGAGACTCGTGTTCTGACCCTGGGTCAGAAAGATCCCCTGGAGAAGGAAGTTGCAACCACTCCAGTATTCTTGGAGAATTCCATGGACAGAGGAGCCTGGTGAGCAATACATGGGATCACCAAGAGTCAGACATGACTGTGTGATTAACACTTCTTTTCATCACAGGTTGAACCATGTCCTATAATCTGCTGCCAACCTACCTTAATAAAACTTTCTCTGCTGGTTTCCATGGTGGTGGTGGTTTAGTTGCTAGGTTGTGTCTGATGGTTTCCATGTCTTCACACAATTCAAATTCCAGGTGAACCTTACATCTCAGATTTGTTCTAACACCATATTCATATTCATAATACTTGACTTTGCCTGAGAAGTTCCCTTTCCCAGAATGCTTTTCATTCTTTTTCTGCATTTCATAAAATGCAGCTAATGCTCCACTCATCCCTTGTATCTTCCCAATGTAGAGCTGATTATTTTCTTCTCTATGTTCCCTTTAACCTTTGAGCCTAGGTTAGTATTTCTCTTTACCATAGAAAATTATTGCTTAATATGTCTGTCTCCCAGTTGGATACAACATTGTTCAAGCATAGTGATGATATATTAATAATTACTTTAATCTCCTACTGTCCTCTATAGTACAGAGTATTTAAACATGAATTCATTTTTAAGTAAAAGTGTACCTTGGAGATACTGTGTGTTCAGTTCCAGACCATCACAATAAAGCAAATGTTGCAATAAATGAGTCACACAAATATTTTGTCTTCTCAGTGTGCATAAAATTATGTTTACACTAGCCTGTTGTCTATTAAGTGTACAGTATCATGTCTAAGTGAACAATGTACATAACTTAATTGAAAATATTTTATTGCTAAAAAAAAATGCTACTTATCACCTGACACTTTAGTAAGTTGTTAATCTGTTCCCTGGTGGAGAGTCTTGACTCATTGTTGATAGCTGCTGACTGATCAAAGTGTGGATTGCTGAAGGTTGATGAGATTTATTCTTAAAATAAGACAACAATTTGCTGCATTGATTTATTCTTCCTTTCATGGAAAGTTTTTCTCTGTTTGATAGCATTTTCCCACAGTAGAATTTCTTTCAAAATTTGGAGTCAGTCCTCCCAAAACCTGCCACTGCTTTATCAACTAAGTTTATGTAATATTGCAAATCTTTTCTTGTCATTTCAATAATCTTCATAGTATCTTCACCAGGACTAAATTTTATCTTAAAACTCATGGTCTTCACTCAAATATAGATTAGCTTATAAGAAACAACTTCTCATTCATTCAAGCTTTATCATAAGATTACAGCTACTCATGCACATATTCAGGCTCCACTTCTAATTCTAGTTCTCTTGGTTTTCCCCCCAACTACATCTGCAGTGATTTCTTCCACTGAAGTCTCGAACCCCTAAAAATCATTAATGAGGATTAAAATCAGTTTTTTCCAAATTCCTGCTAATGTAGATAGTTTGACATTGTCCTCTGAATTCTGAATGTTCTTAGTGACATCTAGAATTTGAATCCTTTCCAGTATGTTTGAAATTGACTTTGCCTTGATCCATTGGAGGAATCACTATCTATGGCAGCTATAGGCTTATAAAATATATTTCTTTAATAATACTTGAAAGTTGAAATTACTTTTATCCATGGAGTCCAGAATGGAAGTATTATTAGTAGGCATGAAAACAACATGAATGCCATTGTATAACCCCATTGTCAATGAATAGTAGTATTTCAAAAGGAATCTCTCCCCACCNCGCTGCAATCCATGGGGCTGCAAAGAGTCAGACATGACTTAGGGACTGAACTGAACTGAACTGATAATTGGCTGGCCTAGTGGTTTTCCCCTCTTTCTTTAGTTTAAGCCTGAGTTTTGCTATGAGAGTTGATGATCTGCATCACAGTCGGTTCCAGGTCTTGTTTTTGCTAACTGCAAACAGCTTCTCCATCTTTGGCTAAAAGAATTCAATTGATTATAACACCAAAATAAAAATATATACATATATTCTACTCATCATTGGGGATTGGAATGCAAAAGTAGTAAGCCAAAAGAACCTGGAGTAACAGGCAAATTTGGCTTTGAAGAATAAAATGAAGCAGGCTACTCTACAAAAATAGTCTACAAAGTAGCTGTTTCTGTATGCTGACATTATAGCCATCAACCTGGTAAAGTTCACTTCTTATTTCTAACATTTTAGCTTGAAATTTATGTTTTGGGTTTTTAATTAACATATCCATTTGAGAATAACTGCCATTTTATTTTTGTTTCCCCACCCTTAAAAATGTTNCAGAGTCGGACACGACTGAGTGACTGAATTGAACTGAACAGGAACTCAGAGGAAACCTTCCTGCTTCTCACTAGTTTATGGTAAATGGTAGTAACACTACATTCATTCCTGTGGTCATCCTCACAGTTTTGTCTCAACTGTAGGATTTGTGGGGATAAAATGAAGTAAATATATGAAAGAGATCCTGTATATTGTTGGGAAGTATATATAAACTCAAGATTCTATATTTTTCATATGATTTCTTGGCACTCATCAGATACATTAATCAACTTCTGATTAGCTGGCTCTTTTATAAGAGAATTGTCTTTAGATGTATTGCTTTCAAATTATTCTTGATACAGTTTAGCAAAAGAGGTGATGAAGTTCTTATTGACTGATTATCTTCTAGTTGATTTTATTCTTTGACTTATTGTAGACTGGCAGGAAGCCATTTAAACCAAATATGTAATTATTTCTTAATTTCAAATAAGTTTGAAATATGAATGAAGGTTTTTGGCCTGGGGTGAGATGAGAAAAAGGTGATTTGGGTGGGGCGGGGGGAGTCCTTCTGAATCATTCATTCACTACTTTATATTTTTTACCCAACTTCTGCAATGAAGGAGGCTTTTATTAAAATTTTCTGATGCAATAGAGTTGTATGTAATAAAGCCCTTAATTGAAAATGATTGACTTAATGAGGAAAGGAAGATGTGCCAGAACACAGTTGACCTCTATGTCCATTGGTTCTGCATCCACAGGTTCAGTCAACTGTGAATTCAACTAACTGTGGGTCAAAGATACTCAGAAAAACATTCCAGAAAATTCCAAAAGGTGAAACTTACATTTGCCACGTGAACAACTATTTACATAGCATTTGCACTGCATTATTATAGATAATCTAGATATGATTTAAAGTCTATGGGAGGATGTGCACAGACAATATGCAAATACTGTGCCATTCTACGTAAGGGACTTCAGTGGATTTTGGTTTCTAAGGGGGTCGAGGAACCAATCCCCTGAGGATACGGAGGGATCATGTATATAGACCAGTGGTCCAGATTGCACTTCAAAGCTGCCTGTGCAGGATTAAAACATAAGGCACTGGGGCTCTTGTGAAATAGGTTTAGTGTTTCAGAGTTCTGATAATCATGATGTGTAGCCAGGATTTGAGAGTTACTGTCTCCCACAATGGGTAGTTATGTAATCGAGTTTCTACTTTACTTTTGAACTTCCTGCCACTCAGTGAAAAGGGGGAAACGGGAGTTTTATAGCTCTTATTGGCTTAAAACTTCCATCACTGAAGAGGTGCTTTTTTCCCACCATGAAACGAATAAAGTTTGATTTTGTAGATGTCTGCAACTGCTCACTTTCAAAATAGTTTTTATCAAAGAATTCAGAAACATTCTTTACCTGGCGAGCTTTTATTGATCTTTGTTTGAAGCTGATGGTCTAATATTAAATCCTAACTGTGTGATGGTGTTTCTGCATGAAGCTAAGTGCAGCTTCTTGAAGCCAAAAGTTGCATTTTATTTGTGTTTATATTTGTAGCCCCAGCACATTGCCCAGCACATAAAAGGAGGTGTTCTATAAAGGCCTTTGGAATAAATGAGTTCAAATGTTTCATTTCCTGGTGAACTAACTTGCCGCGAGATAGAGCTTAGAAAATCTAGAGTAAGAGATGATTAGCATGTTTCCTAGACCATCTGTCACTAATATTGATTGTTTCCACTTGGCACTGGAGACTTGTTTTTTTGGGAGTGGATAGCTTGTATAAAGTTTTAAAAAAAAAAGTTGGAAAAACCTCCTGTTATTCTGTATCCCTCTCTTTGGTGGCTTAAAATCAGTTTTTAAAAACTTGCCATTCTCACTAGTCAGGAAGCATGAAGGCAGGCGTTGGTTATTCCAGTGGCCATGCTGTCCTGGTAGCGGTTTCTGCCTTGCCCCCTTTGCCCCCCAAGTCTGTTTGATGCGTCTACCAGAGTGGTCCTTTGAAAACCTCAGTCAGAGCATACCCCTCCTCTGCTCCAAACATTGCCATGATTTCCCACCTCACTGAGGTTTAGAGTCGGTGTCCTCACAGTGGCCTGTGTCCTGGACGTGATGACTGCACCTGGCCCTCTTACGCGTCTGACGTCAGCCAGTGCGCTCTCCGCCAGCTGCGCCAGCCTCCTTGCTGTGCTGGGCAGGCGCCGGTCCTCAGCCTCTGTGCTTGTGGCTTCCTCAGCGTGAGATGCCTTTCGTCTCCATCACCGCCTGGGCGGCTTCCCTTGCTTTCTTGTTGTTTAGTTGCAAAGTTGTCTCTGACTCTTGGATGCCATGGACCATAGCCCACAGACCTTCTCTGTCCATGGGATTTCCCAGGCAAGAATACCAGAATAGGTTGCCATTTCCTTCTCCAGGGAATCTTTCTGACCCAGGGATCGAACCCACATTTCTCGCATTGCAGACAGATTCTTTACCACCAAGCCACCTGGGAAGCACCAGTCTTGGCTTGAATGTCACTTTCTTGTGCGGCTTTACCAGATCACATTTCAGTTTCAGCCCCAGCTCCCCCACCCCATCCCTTATTCCTCCTTTATTATTTTTTCCATCAGTACTTGTCATCATTGGACATAGCACATGTTTCAAATTTGAAAAAAATTGTCTCTCTCCTATGCTCAGTGAGGGCAGGATTTTTGTCTGATTTGTTTACTGCTTTATTTCCATCTGCTAGAGCAGTTCCTGGCACAGAGGTAAATATTTGTTGAGCAAATGAATTAATGAAGCGGACACTAGATATTGTAGTACAGATTTCTGTATGATTCAGTATTCTTTTTATTTTAAATTTTAAAGGAAGCATAGCATAGTAAAGTTTTGTATTTCCTGTCCCGAAGTTGCAGCCACTTAGTGTAATAGCATTACCACATGACTTATGTGCATGTTAAAGGGAGGGTAAGGTCTAGTCCTAGTCTGTGCGGTTGAGAAATGAATTTTGATCCTTTATAAAACCAGTCCTTCCCTGAGGTGACTTTAATGACAGAAGCACTTAAGGTTTTAGAGTTATATCAAGTTCAGCTTGTAGATGGAATACATTTTGAGGATGGAATAATTCACATTAGCCAGAAATATTTTAAGGATGTAAAAATTTTGGTGAAAAATTGGTCAGTGGGAGAATTCTTGAGTAATCAGAGTGTGATTTTCATCTTGACTGATTTGAAGACTCGTGAATCAAGATGCAAGTATAATACCTGTTCCTAATATCCTGTTCACCCTTTTGCTAAAGTCAGAAGAGTCTTTGCAGTGGCCCCTGGGGCTCCCCTTGGCCTCTTGCTCCTGTGTTCCTTCTCTGACTTCTCCTTTCCCCTCGCCCACTCCACACCAGCCACCTGGCACCCTTGCTCTGTCTGCCTGTATGGCACACTCCTTACTTGGGGGCTTTGTACCGCTCAGCCCTCTGCCCAGATACTCAGGGCCAGCTTTCCCACTTCCCTCCTGTCCTTGCTCGGATCTCCCCTTCTCAGGGGTCTGACAGTGACCTCTCTGTTGACACCACACGCCGCCCCCGCCACCGTGCTCTCCCTGTCCTCTGTCCCCTGACATGCTCTTCTCTTTAAACATAGCCTGTACATCCTCTAAAATATTAGATAGTCTTCCCATTCTGGTAGGTTTTGTTCTCTTTCTTCTAGAATGTGTCAGAGGTAGGACCTTTGTCTGGTTCCTTGGAGAGCAGTGAAGAGCTGGCGGAGAACTAGAGCAGTGCTGGGCGTGTGGCAGGTGCTCAGGGAACGCTCGCCGAGCGCGTGAGTGAGTGAATGAGCAAACCATTCCTCTCCTTCGTAAGCTCACATCACTCACAGTTACCTTTATTTACTGCTGTGATAATGGATAGATTTGTGTAGTTAACATCTACAAGAACAGTGTTTGAAATAATACCACTGGTCTCTGTACCTTCGTATTGTAACCTAGGTTAGAATTTCCTTCCTTATGAGGTTGCAGATACTGCATCATGTTTATACCGCATTTTGTGTACCCACCCACCTGTGGACAGGCGCCTCGGCTNATCTACAAGAACAGTGTTTGAAATAATACCACTGGTCTCTGTACCTTCGTATTGTAACCTAGGTTAGAATTTCCTTCCTTATGAGGTTGCAGATACTGCATCATGTTTATACTGCATTTTGTGTACCCACCCACCTGTGGACAGGCGCCTCGGCTGCTTCCACATTTTGGTGGTTATGAATAGTGCTGCTTTGAGCATGGGTGTGCACATACTGCTTGAAGGCTATAAACTGTTGAGATCTGTTAGCTTAAGGAAGTCACATCAATCAGTTATGTTTTCTGTATATGCCTCCATCTTACTTTTAAAGCTCTTAGCTTTATTTCCAGAGGTCTTAATTTTACTTAACAGCATTTATTCTTATAAATTTGTATTGTGGTGTAAGCTGTGGAAATATAGATGGTCTGCTTTTTTAGAGTGATGCAATCCTGGAAAAATATACATCAAAAAGTGGAACGAGTTCCTTAAAAGAATAAGCTGTTACTCACTGTTGTGTCTCCCAAATTATCTATGCTGTGAGGGCCGGAAGCAGAGTGAGAACCAGGAAAGTGTTCTGTTGAGAAAGCAAAAGCAAGAGAATGAAAGCAAAATGCAAGAAAAGCAAGAGAAAGCAAAAGCAAAAGAAAGGATGAGCAGCAGTGCTGAGTGCTGCTGGGGAATGAGCAGAGTGAATGAGGTGATTCGGAGGGTACTTGGGTTTAGTGCCCTGAGCTAGAGCGGTCAGAGTGGACTCGTGATCCAGGTGGAGTGAGTTGTGGTGACTTGAGGCAAAAGGGTACATTAGTAAGAACAGGTAAGTTTAAGATGGTTGGTACTGATGATGGCAGAGGGGAATTAAAAAGTTTTTTTTTGATAGGGATGCCATGAGCGTATTTAAAAGCTGATGGGAAGGCTCTAGTTGAGGAAGATGTTGAATATTTAAGAGAAGGGTTAATTAATAGTTTTAGTCAGGAAGTAGGAGAGGATGGGATACAGGTGAAGGAGCTGGTGTTGGAGGATAGGATGGAGGCAAAGTTGGACTTGAAGTGGATGTAGGTGGTTTGTAGGTTTGAGTCTTGGAAAGATAAACTCCCTTTGAAGTTTCTGGCTTTTTTCTCTAAATTAGGAGATGAGGTCCTCTGTTGACAATTATGAGTTAAGGAGGAGAATTAGAGTTTTGAGGAGACTAAAAGGGTTTGATATGGATTTCAATTGCTGGGCTTTTCAAAGGAGTGGCACTGTCCCTCCATTTGGATGTATATTAAGCATAAAGTTAGATGTCAGGTACTTGAGGAAAAAATAACTTATTAATCTTTTTGCTGCATACCTTGATACATATATTGAATTCTTAGCAAGTGCAGTGATTCTAAGACAGGTCTCATAGTTAGGGAGCTCATAAACTTATAGGGAACATTTATCAAATGCAATAAACAGTAAGAACAGGTCTGGAACTTGAGAGGTCATGTCTGACTGCAGAAGAGCTAGATCTTTGTGTATGGAAAATATTTTCAGCAAGTGTATATGGGGAGTGGGGGCGAGAAAGTGCTCTCTACTGCAAAGAGTAGAGCTGGCAGTATGTTGGTACCATGTTAATGGCCTGGTGAATAGTCCAGGTTGTTCAAAATTATCCTTGAATCAGCGTGTCTCTGTGCAGTTTAAAAGCGACTTTAAAGAAAATTTCATAAAAATATATCCCCTCAGAGAAACTCAAGTACACACCTATTTTAGGGAAAATGTGTGGCTAGTCATCCGATATGTGACAAGCTTTATGCAGCATTGTAATTTCCCAGTTTGGATGTGATGAATTCAGAGCTCATTGAGTGTAAGCAGCATTATTGGATTCATTCAAGCTTTTTTTTCCTCTCTTCAACAGAGGATTAAAAAAAAATTCCAAATTTGAATCCAGGACTTGGAAAATGCCGGTTGTCTAAATACAGTACCATATTGTGATAAATATAGCTCTTGAAATTTTAAGAATCTTTTCACAAAACTTTCTTTTAATATTCATAGCAGAACTTTTTTTGGAATGTTATCTGAAAAACAGAGGACCATTTTATTATCAGAGCTGACTATTAATTAGGGTATTGTTTCAGATATAAAAGTTGATCTGCCACTGAAATTCTATTTGAATATGTATAGTTCCAAGCTTGCTTTGTGTATTTAATAACTTTAGTACCATAATTACTCTGTTTACAATTAAGTTTTGGTGAATATGCTAATATGGAATATACCAGCGAATGATTTCAGTAAAGGGTGGTGTTGATTTACATTTTCATGTGCTTTTTACTTGAATCTGAATTTCATTTAATGTTAGTGGGAGAAGAAGTGGTCAGATTATGTACTGGTTAGTGGCAGTGAACTTTCTTTTCTTTGACGCTCTCTCTTGGACTGGGCATCATAACTTGGATTTGCTTTGCTCCAGCTGGGCAGAAATTATGCAGAAAGATTTAATTTGGTGAAGGTTTGTTCCCTCTGGTTTATTCTTTTAATAGAAAACTTAATGTAGGTATTGGTTTCATTGTTAAGAGAAACCTATAATATACTAAAGCAGTTGTTTCATTCCAATGAATATTTTAAGTTCTTTACTAAAGGCAAATGCTTATGGTCATGTTATTTGCTAGTTTTTGACCAGAGACTTCTGATTTTAAGTACTTCTCCTTTCTTCTTTTTAGAAATCCTCTTAAAAGGACGAGGAGATTGAGACACACAGACTTCATATTCTCTGAAGCTCGGAGCTGTCTTTTACTCTGAACCAGAGAATAAGAGGAGTGACCAAGTGGAGCGCAGGTCAGACAGGGTGCAGGGGTGCCGGGAGGGGGCTCCCTCAGGTCTGAGGCCTGATCAGGTCTNAAAAAAAAAAAAAAAAAGCACTTTGAAGAGCCTATTCTTTCTATCAGAGCTGAGATATGAGATGTGCTAACTTGGAGGTGCAGAGGATGGAATCATCTGAGAGATAATATCCATGTGTTTGAATTTAAGAGAAATTTTTTGATGTTGCCTTAAGATTTGCTATAATGCAAAGAATGTATTTTCTATGTTTTCAAGTGATTGATATATATATATTAAATTAGTGGTTCAGAGCACAGTGTCTGGAGCCAGATGAAATATATTTGAATACCACAAGGTACTAGCTATTAGAATAGGTGCAGGCTAGATAACTTTTCTGTAACTCTGTCCTCTCATCTGGAAAATGAGGATAGTATCAACAACATGGGGTTATGTCACAGAGCACTTTCAGATATATAAAGCATATAGAGAAAAGTTCTTGGCAAATAAAAAGCTCTAAATTATGTTAGATTTTATTATTATTGCTGCAAGATGTATCTGAGCTTGAAATTGCTAAACAAGCTGACCTCTGGGCATCTCTACTTTTGTATCTGAAAGACATCTCAAACTGAATGCACTCCCAAGAATCTTCATGATCTCCACCCCAAATATAATTCAGATTTCTAAGTTCCTTCCCTCAATGGATGAAATCCCCCAACTCCTATTTCCACTACTCAGAAATCTGGGACCTACTTTTGGCACCTCCATCAACCTCACACCCTATATTTACTATATCAGAAGAATTTTCCCATGTTATCTTACAAATAGACCCAAATCTTTTCATTGCTGTCTATTTCCACCACCATCACCCTAGTTTAACCCATAAACATATGATTCCTGGACTACAGCAATGGCCATCTAACAGTACTTATTCCATCTGCCCTCAGTCCACTCACATTCAGAGGAATAGAGGTATATATTTGAAATGCAAATCAGATTATGTAAGACTTTCTTCTGTAGTGTCTTCATTTGCTCCCCATTACTTTCAGGGTTAAGGTCAAAATCTTTAAGTAAACAACACAGATTCTGACCCCAAATTATCTCTCCAATCACACAATAAATGCTTTTCCCTAGGTTACCCCATTATCTTTATTGACCAGTTAAGGATGCTAGAATGCTACTTTTCCCCTTCAACCTATTGGTTTGTCAGATTACATTTAACTATCAGTGCTCAGAACCATTCTTCCTGACATTTATAAGTAAATTCCTCTTTTATAAACTGAGAACACCATTAATTTTACTTTCTTGCTATTTATTGCAGTTATAGTTTTTTTCTCTTCACTTAATTTCTTAAACCTTAAAATAATGTGTGTGTGTGTGTGTGTGTGTGTGTGTGTGCGCGCACATGTGTTAGTCGTTCAGTTGTGTCTGACTCTTTGTGACCCCCATGGACTGTAGCCCACCATGTTCCTTTGTCTGAAGGATTCTCCAGGCAAGACTATTGTAGTGGTTTGCCATGCCCTTCTCCAGGATATCTTCCAGACACAGGAATCAAACTCAGGTCTCCCATATTGTGGACAGGTTCTTTACCATTTAAGCTACCTTTTAATCTAAATTTAATTTTTAAATTTAATTTTCCCTTAATTATTTCATAAATGTTCCATGCACCTGCCATTAATTGCAGTAACCAGTGTATTGCCTGATGCTTAGAAACATTTGTGTATTTGTTGAATAAAAAGCAAATATTGGGGGAAAAAACAACAACAACAACAACAAATGAGAATGATCAGAAAAAGGGAATGGTCACACAGAGTGCCATACAACTTTTCAAGTTAACATTTATAGATACAGGAAAGTAAGAAAATTGGAAATGCACAGATTAATGAAGTATTGCAGACACTCTTGTGTAGCTATCACATGGATTAAGAAACCAAAACCACATAAGCCAACCTGGTACTCTCTTCCATTCATTGCACTCATTCTTCTACAAATAACCATTATCATCATTTTAACAGAAGAGATGTTTATTTCTTTTAATTTTATACAGACAGAATTAGAAGGATGTTCTTTTCCATTTAGTTTATTTAACTTAATATTATGTTGTGATTTATCTATTCATTTTATTTCTGTATAGTATTTCATTGTAGATTGTAGAACTATACCACAGTATGTGATATTTACTGCTTGATTATTTTCATTGTCTAGCTATCATCAGTAATGTTGGTATGAATAAAAATGATTATATGTATAGACTTCTTTTTGATATATGCTTAGAAGTGAAATTTTTGGGTCATAAGGCACACATATGATCAGATTTAAGAAAACAATGACAAATACTTTTCCAAGGTGATTGTACAATTCATACCTGTGTGTGGTGAATGAAAGTTCAGTTACTCCATATCTACATTCTGATATTTTCACCTTTAAATTTTACTTCACTGGTTGGGCCATAGTAGATTTGTCATTCATTTGGTGATTAGTAGTGTTTGATATCAGTGTTTTCTTTCTTTGATCAGTTAGATTATTTATTTATGAAATAAATACTCAATTTGGGGGGACTTCCTCGCGGCTCAGATGATTAAAAAAATCTTCCTGCAATGCAGGATACTCTGGTTCAATTCCTGGGTTGGAAAAATCTGCTGCAGAAGGGAATGGGTACCCACTCCAGTATTCTTGCTCAGAGAATTCCATGGACAGAAGAGTGTAGTGGGCTATAGTTCATAGGGTTGCAAAGAGTAGAACAGGACAGTTCATTGAGTAACACTTTCACTTTCATATTCTCAATTTTTGGCCCACTTTAAAAAATTTAATTTGTAGAAATGTTTCATATACTCTATACCTAAAGCTTTTATAAAATATACACATTGAAATAACTACTCATCTCTAGCTTGCACTTGATTCTCTCAATTCTGATTTGATGAATAAAAGATTTTTCTTTTAAAAGACCCTAACTCATGAATGCGGAGAAGGCAATGGCACCCCACTCCAGTACTCTTGCCTGGAAAGTCCCATGGATGGGGGAGCCTGGTGGGCTGCAGTCCATGGGGTCACTAAGAGTTGGCACGACTGAGCGACTTCACTTTCGCTTTTCACTTTCATGCACTGGAGAAGGCAATGGCACCCCACTCCAGTATTCTTGCCTGGAGAATCCCAGAGACAGAGGAGTCTAGTGGGCTTCCGTCTATGGGGCTGCACAGAGTCAGACACGACTGAAGTGACTTAGCAGCAGCAGCAGCAACTCATGAATGATTTCTTTTATAGTTAGCAGTTTATTGTCCTACTTAAAAATGTTTTTAAAAAGTAAAAACATAAAATTACCTATACTGAAGTCATGGACTGATTCTTTCGTTCTCTTCTAAAAGTGTAGCTATCTGATATTTTATATTTATCTCTGAAATTAACCTAAAATTGATTTATTTGTAGGATGTGAGATGGAAGTCAAGAATTAGTTTCTCCCATATAGATAGACCAAGCACTATTTATTGAAATGGTTCCTACCAACTATGCTGCAGTGTCACCTTTGACATAATTCACTGATTATATCTACATTGTTTTTTTTTCTGAAATTTTTTTTTTGCCACTAATCTACTTTGCTTTGTTGGAAATATTACACTGTCTTAATTACTATTAATATATAATTTATAAAATATCTAAACAGAAGCAGATGTGGAAAACTGACTGGTTCCAAATTGGGAAATGAGTACAAGTCTGTATATTGTTAATCTGCTTATTTAACTTAGAGGCAGAGTACATAATGTGAAATGCTGGGCTGGATGGTTCATAAGCTGGAAACAAGATTGTTAGGAAAAGTATCAACAAGCTCACATATGCAGATAATACCACCCTAATGGCAAAAGGGAAGAGGAACTGAAGACTTTTTGATGAGGGTGAAAGAGGAAAGTGAAAATGTTGGCTTGAAGTGCAACATTAAAAAAACTAAGATCATGGCATCCAGTCTCATCACTTCATGGCAAGTAAAAGAGAGGAAAAGTGGAAACAGTGACAGATTTTATTTTCTTGGGCTCTAAAATCACTGTGGACAGTGACTGCAGTTATGAAATTAAAAGAAACTTGCTCCATGGAAGGAAAACTATGACAAACCTAGGCAGCATATTAGAAAGCAGAGATATCATTTTGTGGACAAAGGTCCTTATAGTTAAAGCTATGGTTTTTTCCAGTAGTCATGTACAAATGAAAGTTGAAAGTGATAGTCAGTCCTGTCTGACTCTTTGCGACTCCATGGACTGTAGCCTACCAGGTCATTTTTCAACTGAATTCTCCAGGCAAAAACACTGGAGTGAGTAGCCATTCCCTTCTCTAGGGGATCTTCCCAAGTCAGGAATAGAGCCTGGGTATCCTGCATTGAAGGTTGATTCTTAACCATCTGAGCCCTCTGGGGAAACAGAGACTCTTGGAGGGTACAAAACTGGGCACTCCAGGACCCAGGGGAAAGGAGCAGTGACCTCACAAGAGACTAATCAGACTTGCCTGAGTGTTTGGGAGCCTCTGGTGGAGGCTTGGTTCAGGCCATGGAGTCAGGGACACTGGCAGTAGCAATCTGTGTGTTGGCATAAGTACTCTTGGAGGAAGTTGCCATTAGTCCTACCATAAAGCCTATATCCTTATCATAGAGTCTGCAGACTCCAGGACTGAGCTGCTTCAAGTTAAACTACAGTGAGAAAGCACAGTGTGACCCATCAGCAGAAAATTGGATTAAAAATTTACTGAGCATGGCCCTGTCCACCAGAACAAGACCTAGTTTTCCCCACAGGCAGTTACTCTTATCGGAAAGATTGCATAACCCTCTTATTTTCATCCATCAGAGGGCAGACAGAATGAAAACCACAATCACAGAAAACTAACCAAAATGATCACATGGATCATAGCCTTGTGTAATTCAATGAAACTATGAGCCATGCTGTGCAGGGCCATGCAAGACAGACTAGTCATGGTGGAGAGTGCTGGACAAAATGTGGTACACTGGAGAATGGAATGGCAAACCACTTCAGCATTCTTGCCTTGAGAATCCCATGAACAGGATGAAAAGGCAAAAGGATATGATACTGAAAGATGAGTCCCCTGAGTCATTTGGTGTCCAATATGCTACTAGGGAAGAGCAGAGAAATAACTCCAGAAAGAATGACAAGCCTGAGTCAAAGTAGAAATGATGCCCAGTTATGGATGCACAGTTATGGATGTGTCTGAAAGGGGAAACTAAATGTGTATATTGAGAAAGTAAAGTTTGATGTTGTAAAGAACAATACTGCATAGGAAGATGGAATGAATCAAGGTAAATTGGAACTGGTCAAACAAGAGATGGTAAGAGTGAACATGGACATTTTAGGTATCAGTGAACTAAAATGGACAGGAATTTGCGAATTTAATTCAGATGACCATTATATCTACTACTGTGAGCAAGAATCCCTTAGAAGAAATGGAGTAGCCCTCATAGTCAAGAAAAGTGTCTGAAATGCAATACTTGGATTCTGCCCTAAAAATGACCAAATGATTTTGGTTTGTTTCCAAGGCAAACTCTTCAACATCACATCAATCCAAGTCTATATCCCAAACACTAATGCCAGAGAAGCTGAATGATTATATGAAGACCTACAAAACCTTCTAGAACTAATACTACATATATGCCCTTTTCGTAACAGGGAACTAGAAAGTAAAAGTAAGAAGTCAAAGATACCTGGAGTAACAGGCAAGTTTGGCCTTGGAGTACAAAATGAAGCAGGTCAAAGCTAACAGTGTATTGCCAAGAGGACATATTGATCATAGCAAACTTCTTCTTCCAAAAATACAAGAGATGAATCTACACATGGACATCAGCAGATAGTCAATACCAAAATCAAATTGATTATGCTCTTTGGAGCCAAAGATGGAGAAGCTCTATACAGTCAGCAAAAACAAAACTGGGAGATGACTGTGGGTCAGATTATGAGCTGCTTATTGCAAAACTCACACTTAAATTGAAGAAAGTAGGAAAAATCACTAGGTCATTCAGGTATGACCTAAATCGAATACCTTATAATTATATAGTGGAAGTGACAAGTAGATTCAAGGGATTAGACCTAATAGGTAGACTATCTGAAGAACTATGGTCAGAGGTTTGTAACACTGTACAGGAGATGGTGATCAAAACCATCCCCAAGAAAAAGAAATGCAACAAAGCAAAGCATATGAGGAGGCCTTACAAATAGCTGTGAAAAAAGAGAAGTGAAAGGAAAAGGAGAAAAGGAAAGATATTACACATCTGAATGCATAGTTTTGAAGAATAGCAAAAAAAGATAAGACAGCCATCTTAAGTGCAAGGTGGAAAAATAAAAAAGAGGAAAGCAATAAAATGGGAAAGACTAGAGATCTTTTCAAGGGGAAAAAAAAAAGATACTAGGGGAATATTTCACGCAAAGATAGGCACAATAAAGAACAGAAATGGTAGGGACCTAACAGAAGCAGAAGATATTGAAAAGAGGTGTAAAGCAAACAGAAGAACTATACAAAAAGGTCCTAATGACCCTGATAATCATGATGTTATGGTTGCTCACATATAGCCAGACACCCTGGAATGTGAAGTCAAATGGGCCATACAGGAAACATTCCTGTAAACAAAGCTAGTGGAGGTGACAAAATTTCAGATAAAAAATCCTAAAAAAACTTTACTGTTAAAGTGCTGCACTCAATATGCCAGGAAATTTGAAAAATTCAGCATGGTTACAGGACTGGAAAGGTCAGTTTTCATTCCAGTCCCAAAGAAGGGCAATGCCAAAGAATGTTCAAATTACAACACAATTGCAGTCAATTCACATGCTAGCAAGATAATGCTCAAAATCCTTCAAGTTAGGCTTCAACAATACATGAGTTGAGAACTTCCAGATATACAAGTTGGATTTAGAAAAGGCAGAGGAACCAGAAAGCAAAATGGTAACATCAGTGTGACCATAGAAAAAAATAAAAGAATACCATAAAAACATTTACTTCTGTTTCATTGACTAGGCTAAAGACTTTGACTATTTGCATCCCATCAAACTGTGGACAATTCTGAAAGAGATGGGAATATCAGACTCATCTGTCTCCTGAGAATCTGTATGCAGGTCAATAAGCCATAGTTAGAACTGAACATGGAAAAATGGACTGACTGAAAATTGAGAGTGAAGTAAGTCAGTAAGTAAGTTTTAAGAAAAACACCAATACATTACACAACACATACACTGGAGAAGGCAAAGGCACCCCACTCCAGCACTCTTGCCTGGAAAATCCCATGGATGGAGGAGCCTGGTAGGCTGCAGTCCATGGAGTCGCGAAGAGTCAGACACGACTGAGCAACTTCACTTTCACCGTTCACTTTCATGCATTGGAGAAAGAAATGGCAACCCACTCCAGTGTTCTTGCCTGGAGAATCCCAGGGACGGCAGAGCCTGGTGGGCTACCGTCTATGGGGTCGCACAGAGTCGAACACGACTGAAGCGACTTAGCAGCAGCAGCAGCAACACATACATATGGAATTTAGAAAGATGGTAACTATGACCTTATATACAAGACAGCAAAAGAGATACAGATGTAAAGAACAGTCTTTTGGACTCTGTGGGAGAAGGTGAGGGTGGGATGACTTGAGAGAATAGCATTGAAACATGTATATTATCATATGTGAAACAGATCACCAGTCCAGGTTTGATGCATGAGACAGGGTGCTCAGGGCTGGTGCACTGGGATGACCCTGAGGGATGGGATGGGGAAGGAGGTGGGAGGGGGGTTCAGGATGGGGAACACATGTACACCCATGGCTGATTCATGTCAATGTATGGCAAAAACCACTAGAATATTGTAAAGTAATTATTTTCCAATTAAAATAAATAAATAAATTAAAAACATATCCTGCTTTTTAAAATTAACAATATATTATTAAAGAGAAAAAGAATATGACAAGGATGTATATAGTCACCCTGCTTATTTAACTTGTATGCAGAGTCAGTCAGNTGTAAAGTAATTATTTTCCAATTAAAATAAATAAATAAATTAAAAACATATCCTGCTTTTTAAAATTAACAATATATTATTAAAGAGAAAAAGAATATGACAAGGATGTATATAGTCACCCTGCTTATTTAACTTGTATGCAGAGTCAGTCAGTTAGATCACTCAGTCATGACCAACTCTTTAGACCCCATGGACTGCAACACACCAGGCTTCCCTTTCCATTGCCAACTCCCAGACCTTGCTCAAACTCATCCCTCAAGTCAGTGATGCCATTCAACAATCTCATCCTCTGTCATCCCCTTCTACTGCTGTCTTCAATCTTTCCCAGCATCAGGGTCTTTTCATTTTTTTTCTGTTTTTTTAAAAATTATTTTTAATTTTACTTTACAATACTGTATTGGTTTTGCCATACATTGACATGAATCCACCATGGGTGTACATGAGTTCCCAATCCTGAACCCCCCTCCCACCTCTCTCCCCATATCATCTCTCTAGGTCATCCCAGTGCACCAGCCCCAAGCATCCTGTATCCTGTATCGAACCTAGACTGGTGATTCGTTTCTTACATCAGGTTGGGGAAGGAAATGCCAACCCACTCCAGTACTCTCTTGCCTGGAAAATCCTGTGGAGGGAGGAGCCTGGTGGACAACAGTCCATGGGGTTGCAAAGAGTTGGACATGACTGAGCGACTAAACTTTCACTTTCATATCAGGTGGCCAAAATATTGGAGCTTCAGCTTCATCATCAGCCCTTCCAATGAATATTCAGTATTGATTTCTTTTAGGATTGACTGGTTTGATCTCCTTGAAGTTCAAGGGACTCTCAAGAGTCTTCTCCAATACCACAGTTCAAAGTAATCAATTCTTTGGTGCTCAGCTTTCTTTATGGTTCAGCTCTGATATCCATAACAAGAATTGTTGCTTTTGAATTGTGGTGCTGGAGAAGATCCTTGACAGTCCCATGGATAACAAGGAGATCAAAGCAGTCAATTCTAAAGGAAATCAACTCTGAATATTCATTGGAAGGGCTGGTGCTGAAATCGAAGTTCCAGTACTTTGGCCACCTGATATGAAGAGCTGGAAAAGACCCTGATGCTGGCAAAGATTGAAGGCAAATCAAGAAAAGAGTGACAAAGGATTAGATTGTTAGCACCAGTCACTCAAAGGACATGAATTTGAGCAAACTCTGGGAGGTAGTGTAGGACAGAGTAACCTGTCATGATGCAGTCCATGAGACTGTCAGACTAGACTTAGTGACTAAACAACAACAACACAAATCTGGTAGTATAAATCCTACAGCTTTATTCTTACTCAAAGTTGTCTTGCATATTGTACTTCACTTGTGTTTGCACAGGAATTTTAAAATCACTTTTAAATGTTCACCAAAATGACTGATATTTTTTGTATGGTTAATGTAGAATTTTTTGATAAATTTGGAGAGAATTGAGACATTTGTTATTCTGAGTCACACCATTTATGACTATTTTTCTTCATTTATTCAGATGTTCTTTAGTTTCTCTCAATAATTGTTTATAGTTTTTAGTGTATATGTCAAGTTTGCCTTTCATTATATTTATTACTAGAAACTTGTTTTGGGGGTGTTACTCTAAATGGTATAAAATAATGTCTTTAAAAATTCAGTTTCTTTCTTCTCTTTTTTTTACAGGTCCATTATTGTATTGTGTGTGTTCATGTTTTCAGTTGTGTTTGACTCTTTGCGACCCATGGACTGTAGCTCACCAGATTCCTCTGTCCATGGGAATTTCCAGGCAAGAATATTGGAGTAGGTTGTTAATTCCTTCTCCAGGGGATATTCCTTACCCAAGGATTGAACCCGAGTCTCTTGCATCTCCTGCACTGGCAGGTAGATCAGTACCATGGAGCCACGTTTAAAATTCATTTTCTATTTTTTTCTTGATTTCTTTGTTTTACTGATTAAGTACAATTAATTGTTATATTGATCTTTATCCAATGGTTATGCTAGATTTATTAATCTAATCTGTTGTTCAGTCACTCAGTTGTGTACAAATCTGTGCAATCCTGTGGTCTGCAGCATGTCAGGCTTCCCTGTCCTTAGCTGTCTTCCTGAGCTGAGTCCATTGAATCAGTGATGCCATCCAATCATCTCATCATTGTCATCCCTTCTCCTCCTGCCCTCAATCTTTCTCAGCATCAGGGGCTTTTCCAATGAGTCAGCTCTTGGAATCAGATGGCCAAAGTATTGGAGCTTCAGCTTCAGCATCAGTCCTTCTGATGACTATTCAGAGTTGATTTCCTTTAGAATTTATTTGTTTTATTTTCTTACTGTCTGAGGGACTCTCAAGAGGCTTCTCCAGCACTACAGTTTGAAAGCCTCAGATATTTGGGGTTCAGTCTTCTTTATGGTTCAACTTAGATTTGTATATGACTACTGGAAAAACCATAGTTTTGACTAGATGGACCTTTGTCAGCAAAGTGATGTCTCTTCTCTTTAATACACTGTCTCAGTTCAGTTCAGTTCAGTCGCTCAATCATGTCCGACTCTGCGATCCCATGAACCGCAGCATGCCAGGCCTCCCTGTCCATCACCAACTGCTGGAGTCTACCCAAACCATGTCCATTGACTCAGTAATGCCATCCAACCATCTCATCCTCTGTCATCCCCTCCTCCTCCTGCCCTCAATCTTTCCCAGTATCAAGGTCTTTTCAAATAAGTCAGCTCTTCACATCAGGTGGGCAAAGTATTGGAGTTTCAGCTTCAACATCAGTCCTTCTAATGAATACCCAGATCTGATCTCCTTTAGGATGGACTGGTTGGACCTCCTTGCAGTCCAAGGGACTCTCAAGAATCTCCAACACAACAGTTCAAAAGCATAAATTCTTTGGTGCTCAGTTTTCTTTATAGTCCAACTCACATCCATACATGACTACTGGAATACACTGTCTAGGTTTGTCATAGCTTTTGTTCCAAGGAGCAAACATCTTTAAATTTCATAGCTGCAGTCACCATTCACAGTGATTTTCGAGCCCAAGAACATAAAGTCTGTCACTGTTTCCATTGTTTCCCCATCTATTTGCCATGAGTGATGGGGCTGGATGCCATTATCATGTTTTTTTTGAAAGTCTAGTTTAAAGCCAACTTTTTCACTCTCCTCTTTCCCCTTCATCAAGAAGCTATTTAGTTCTTTTTCACTTTCTGCCTGAATGCTGGTGACGTCTACATATCTGAGGTTATTGATATTTCTCCCACCAGTCTTGATATCAGCTTGAGCTTCATCCAGCCAGGAATTTCTCAGGATGTACTCTGCATATAAGTTAAGTAAGCACAGCATGTACTCATTTCCCAATTTTGAACCAGTCAGTTGTTCCATGTTTGGTTCTAACTGTGGCTTCTTGACCTTCATGCAAGTTTCCCAGGAGGCAGGTAAAATGGTCTGATATTCCCATCTCTCAGTATTTTCCACCGTTTGTTGGGATCCAGACAGTCAAAGGCTTTTGCGTAGTCAATGAAGCAGAAGTAGAAATTTTTCTCGAACTCTCTTGTTTTTTTCTATGCTCCAATTGATGTTGGCAATCTGATCTCTGATTCCTTTGTTTTCCTAAATGCAGCTTGTACATCTCAATTCACATACTATTGAAGCCTGCTGCTGCTACTGCTAAGTTGCCTTAGTCGTGTCTGACTCTGTGCTACCCCAGAGATGGCAGCCCACCAGGCTCCCCCATCCCTGGGATTCTCCAGGCAAGAACACTGGAGTGGGTTGCCATTTCCTTCTCCAATGCATGAAAGTGAAAATTAAAAGTGAAGTCACTCAGTTGTGTCCGACTCCTAGTGACTCCATGGACTGCAGCCTAACAGGTTCTTCCTTCCATGGGATTTTCCAGGCAAGAGTATCGGAGTCGGGTGCCATTGCCTTCTCCAACTATTGAAGCCTAGCTTGAAGGATTTTGAGTATTACCTGCTAGTGTGTGAAATGAGTGCAATTGTGCAGTAATTTGAACATTCTTTGACATTGCCCTTCTTTGGGACCGGAATGAAAACTGAATTTTTCTAGTCCTATGGCCACTGCTTTGTTTTCCAAATTAGCTGGCATATTGAGCGCAGCATTAATCTAATAGCTTATAATACATAATTTCTTATTTCCTATGTGCACAATCATTTCTTTTATGTGTAATGATATTAAAAAATTTTTTTTACTATATCTTTTTCTTTCTTTATCTGTCTCTAACCTTTAGATCTTTATTTCTATAATTTATTTTTCCTAGTACCTTATTTCATTTGGCTACTCCAAACAGTACAGAATTAAAAATCACAATGACAATAATAAACCTTATTGCCTAACTTAGAATGCTTTCAATATTTCACTCATGTTTACTTCAGGCTTTCTGTGAATATATTTAATCACACTGAAGACATCTCTTTTTTTCCTAGGTTTTATGGAACTTTTGAAATTTATTATTGAGTNAAATCACAATGACAATAATAAACCTTATTGCCTAACTTAGAATGCTTTCAATATTTCACTCATGTTTACTTCAGGCTTTCTGTGAATATATTTAATCACACTGAAGACATCTCTTTTTTTCCTAGGTTTTATGGAACTTTTGAAATTTATTATTGAGTGGTTTAATTTTCAAAGGCTTTTACTGCATCCATAGCAATGATAAAATTATTTTCCTTTTTTCCTGTTAATATGGTAATTTTTTGATCTCTGAATGTTAAATTATGGCTTGATATCTGAACGTTAAACTCCTTGGCATCTTGTCATATATATCAATGTATTCCATTCATCTACAGCTCTATCCATTACTACCAGACAGTGTAGACTATTGCAGCTATGTAAAAATTCTTGAGACTGGGTAGAATGATTTTTCCTACTTCATTCTTTTTCAAAATTGTTTTAGCTATTTCATATAAATTCTAGAATTATCTTGTACCTTTCTATCAATAAACATCTTCTTGTCCTTCATAAGGACAGTACTAAAATCTCTATATATCAATTGCAGAGAATTTTCATCTTTACTATGCTGTATTCCAGTTCATAAAAAAGCTAAATAAATGGACATTCTAGTAAAAGAAAAGTTATTTTGCCTCTAACCTAATAATTTTTGACTGAGAATGCCTGTAATAAAAGACAGGTTAACAAGAGAAAAACAAACATAAGTTTATTAACATGTATATACCTCATGTACACACGTGAGATAACCAAGAAAATAGACTTATTATTTCTATTAAGCTTTTTTGTAGGTTCCTTTGAATTATCTACATATACAATCATGGTATTTGAAAATAGGGGCACTATTGCTCATTCATTTATAATTTGTATCTCTTTTATTTTTCCTCTTGTTATCTTATTTCATTAACTAACACCTCCAGTACTGTATTGAATAAGCATCATGAGAGCAGATATCTTTGACTTGCTCTCAGTAGAGAAATTCCCTTCTATTCCTGATGCTTTATCATGCATGGATGTTGATTTTTTTTTTCCAAATTGTTTTTCTTTAGTAATTGATATAATCATATGATTCTTTCTTATTGGTTTGTTGATATGATGGATTATGATTTTTGAATACTGAGCCACTCTTTCAGCCTTAGAATAAATTTAATTTTGTCATGGCATATAATTCTTTCTAAATATTGTTTAATTTTCTTCACTACTATTTTGTTAAGAACTATATCTATCTATATTCATGGAGAATATTGGTCTCTATTTTTGATTTTGTACTGTCTTTGTCGGGTTTTCATATCAACATAATACTAACATCATAAAAGTAGTTAAAAGTGTTTTGTTCTCTTCTATGTTCCAGAAGAGATTGTGTAAAATCTATGTTCTTTAAATGCTTGGTAGAATTATCCAGTGAAATCATCTAGGACTAAAATTATTTCTTTGAGAGTCTTAAGTTACAAATTAAGTATTTTAGTAGTTACTGGGCAGTTCAAGGTATCTGTTTCATATTGGGTGGGCTTTGGTTTTCAAGGAATTAGTCTGCCATATAAATTGTCAAATTTATTTGTGTAGAGTTGCTCATAGTTGAGCTATTTCAAATCCTAAAAGATGATGCTGTGAAAGTGCTGCACTCAGTATGCCAGCAAATTTGGAAAACTCAGCAGTGGCCACAGGACTGGAAAAGGTCAGTTTTCATTCCAATCCCAAAGAAAGGCAATGTCAAGGAATGCTCAAACTATTGCACAATTGCACTCATCTCACATGCTAGTAAAGTAATACTCAAAATTCTCCAAGTCAGGCTTCAACAGCAGGTGAACCGTGAACTTCCAGATGTTCAAGCTGGTTTTAGAAAAGCAAGAGGAACCAGAGATCAAATTGCCAACATCTGTTGGATCATTGAAAAAGCGAGAGAGTTCCAGAAAAACATTTATTTCTGCTTTATCGGCTATGCCAAAGACTTTGACTGTGTGGATCATGACAAACTGGAAAATTCTTAAAGAGACAGGAATACCAGACCATCTTACCTGCCTTTTGAGAAATCTGTTTGCAGGTCAGGAAGCAACAGATAGAATTGGACATGGAACAACAGACTGTTTCCAAATCAGGAAAGGAGTACATCAAGGCTATATATTGTCACCCTGCTTATTTAACTTATATGCAGAGTACATCATACAAAATGCCGAGCTGGATGAAGCACAAGCTGGAATCAAGACTGCCAGGAGAAATATCAATAACCTCAAATATGCAGATGACACCACCCTTATGGCAGAAAGGGAAGAAGAACTAAAGAGCTTCTTGGTGTAAGGGAAAAGGAGAGTAAAAAATTTGGCTTAAAACTCAACATTCAGAAAACTAAAATCATGGCATCTGGTCCCATCACTTACTTCATGGCAAATAAATGGGGAAACAGTGGAAACAGTGTCAGACTTTATTTTGCGGGACTCCAAAATCACTGCAGATGGTGACTGCAGCCCTGATACTAAAAGACACTTACTTCTTGGAAGCAAAGTTATGACCTACCTGGACAGTATATTAAAAAGCAGAGACATTACTTTGCCAACAAAGGTCCGTCTAGTCAAAGCTATGGTTTTTCCAGTAGTCATGTATGGATGTGAGAATTGGACTATAAAGAAAGCTGAGCACCGAAGAATTGATGCTTTTAAACTCTGGTGTTGGAGAAGACTCTTGAGAGTCCCTTGGACTGCAAGGAGATCCAACCAGTCCATCTTAAAAGAAATCAGTCCTGAATATTCATTGGAAGGACCAATGCTAATGCTGAAACTCCAATACTTTGGCCACCTGATCCTTTTTCATTTAAAAAGCCCCTGAAGCTGGGAAACATTGAAGGCAGGGGGAGGGTAGCAAAGAGTCAGAGACAACTGAGCTACTGAACTGAACTGAATTGAAATGTTCATAGTATTCTCTTAATAATCTTTTGATATCTGCAGTATCTGTATGCTGTTTTTTAATTTATTTCTAGTATTGGTATTTGTGTCTTCTCTCTTTTTCTCTGTTATTCTTGTTATATTTTTGTCAGTTTCATAAAATTTCCAAAGAAAAGAATATTGCTTTATTAACTCTTATATTGTTTTTTTGTTTTCAATTTTAATTTTATTATTTGTTTTCTTCTTCATGCTTTGGGTTTAGTTTGTGCTCTTTAGTCTCTTGAAATGTGAGCTTAAATGACTGTTTTGAGACTTTTCCTGTTTTCTAATGCATGAATTTGATTCAAAAATTCAGTACAGAGTCATATTGATGTATGACAAAACCAATACAATATTGTAAAGTAATTAACCTCCAATTAAAATAAATAAATTTATATTTTAAAAAATAAAAAAATTGATATTTGATGTTTTGTTGTTATGTTTTAATTTTCATTTGGTTTGATATATTTTTTAAAAATTCTCTTGATACTTGTTCTTTGACCAATTAAGTAATTTGAAGTTTTTATTTAGTTTCCAAATGTTTGTAATTTTTATGCTGTCTTTATGATACCAATTTCTATTTCTGTTCCACTGTAATTAGAGAATATACCTATTCCAAATTTATTAAATTTATGAAGTTTGTTTTATGACCAAAGAAACAGTTTATCTTGGTATATGTTTGGTGAGCACTTGAAAAGAATGTGTATTCTGCTGTTGTTGAATGAAATGTTCTACAAATATAATATCTATTAGATATTACTGATTGATGATGTTGCTGAGTTTTTTATATTGTTTCTGATTTTCTGTGTAGTATTTTAAATCAAATTTTGAAGAAGTGGTATTGAACTTTCTAACTCTGAATAAGGTTTTATCTATTTATCTTTTCAGTTCTATCAGTTTTTGCTTCACTTATTTTATAGTGATGTTTGTGCATATATGTTTAGGACTATTGTTTTCTTGATAGACTCCCTGCCCTTGTACTATTATATAAATTCCTCTTTGTTTCTGATAACTTTTTCTACTCTAAATTCTACTTTATCTGATATTAATATAATCTTTCATGCTTTCCTTTAACAAGGGTTTTCTTGATATATCTTTTACTCCATTTACTTTTAATGTGTCTATAATGTAATATTTGAAGTGAGTTTCTTTTACACAGCATATAGCTGGGCCATGCTTTTTAATCCACTCTGTAATCTGCCCTTTAGTTTTAGTGGAGCTTCCATTTTGCTGTTATGCTCATTTTTGTTGTTGTTCATTTTTGCTCATTTTATTTCATCTCTGGAGTTTTTATTTTTTAAATTCTTCCAAGTGTGTTTATTATTGCTCAAACACATCATCATGTAGTTATCTTGTGTTCTGAGTTCCGTCGATAACTTACCTTATTGTCTCCAGCTTTCATATCTGTGTGTGTGTGTGTAAGAGAGAGAGAGAAAGAGAAAGCATTGTGTCCAGACTTTACATTTACACTTAGTGGGAGGAATGGAAAGTATATCTATACCATTTTCTCAGAAGCTGCGGTCTGAATTACATTTTTAGAAAAACTTGTGGAATTCAAAAGCCAGGTGTACTGTTTATTTTCTATTTGTCCCTCTTAAACTTTTCTGTGCTAATCTTTAGCCCAGAAAATTATCCTCTACAAATTGTGGCATTTATGCTTTCCTGCCTTCTGGCTTCCCACTGGGTTTAGTCATGAAACTCTTCTAGAAAAAGATCAGAAATTCTTTAGGAAGAACTAGAAGAAATATGTTAGAGTAATTATTTTCCTTCCTCACTCCCTGCCAGGCCACAATTCTAGCAGTGACTTCATTCTTCTAGCCACTGTCATAGCAGCTTCTCAGTACCAGTAAGCATTTACACTGCTCTTGCAATGAGGAATAATAAGTCTAGGACTCATAAGCTCTCCCTAATGTTGCTCCTGGTATTTTCACATTCTTTGTTGTTTTCCTTAACCCAACACTGACCTCTGTATTCACAGTTGACCCTTAAAAATACATGAGCATTAGGGGCACTGACACCTGACATCACCACCACCACCTTAGTCCTGAAATTGAAAATCTGTGTAAACACTGCAGTCTATCCTCCATAGCATGGTACCCGCATTCACAGATTCAACTAAGTATAGATTGTGTAATACTGTGCATGCATGCTAAGTCACTTCAGTCATGTCTGACTCTTTGTGACCCTATGGGCTGTAGTCCACCAGGCTTTTCTGTCCAAGGGACTCTCCAGGCAAGAATACTGGAGGGGATTGCCATGCCCTCCAGGGAATCTTCCTGATTCAGGGACAGGACTCATATCTCTTACATTTCCTGCACTAATTGGGGGGTAGGGGGGTTCTTTGCTGCTAGTGTCACCTGGGAAGCCTGGGTAACACTGTAGTATATATTTATTGAAAAAATTCATGATAAGTGGAAACACACTGTTCAAATCAGTGTTTTTCAAGGGTCAGTTGTGCTTCCTTCATAAAACTCTCTGAAAACATTTGTTTCCTGCTAGGAACATGATTGAAATTTATGAGTTTATTTTTTAACTGTGGCTTCTCTTTGGGGGCAATTAGAAGTAATGTCCCACAAGTCAATGCTTTATCAATGCTTTATTGATCCTTCCCTTGATAAGTGTGGAGCCCTATACCAAGGTCATAGGTGTGAAGCCTTGTACCAATGTCACAGGATAAAAATCTCTGGAACTGACCAAGCTCCATAGCAACTGTTGTCATGAATCTCCAGATCTAAACCAGCCCGTTCCCTGATCCCACATTATGTAAAATACCCATCCTACAGCATTCTAACCAATCACCTAAAGCCATGATTCCTGTGGGAATTTTCTCTGTCTTGAGGCTATAAAAATTGGCTGCAAGCCTGTGAAAGCGTTCTGCTCTCCCTGGAGCTGGCCCGCTGCTCTAACAGCATCTCCCACTCTAATAAGCTTTATTCTGTTCTAATTCGGCCTCATGTCTGGAAATGCTTTTCTAACCCACGCATGGACCACCACAACAAATTCATTTCCAAAACCATTTATAGTTTTGTCACTTTCTTAGTTCTCTTTTCTGTAGAATTCATTTGATCATCAATTTCCTATTCTTCTACTAAATCTATTCTCTTTTATGCCCAGAGATAAAGCCACTTTGCTTCATAAGGAGATTTTAGTGTGTGCTGTCAAAGAAGAGACAACAGGTCCAAAACAGTGTGTCACTTATACTAAGTTCACACCATCAAACTGAGACTTAATATTTAACCTAATCATACTTTCAACATCCATCAGGAATGTAATCTTAACTGGTCATTCTGGCACTTCCTGATCAGCACTAGTGAGATAATCTACCTGACATATCGCCATGCCCAACTTTTTGTCACCCCATGGACTATAGCTCAAGTTCTTCTGTCTATGAAGTTTTTCATGTAAAAATACTGGAGTGTGTTGACTTTCCTATTCCATGGAATCTTCCCCACCCAGAGACTGAACTTGTGTCTCCTCTGTTTTCTGCATTGGTAGAAGGATTCTTTACCTCTGTACCACCTAGAAGCTGTATTTATGAATCACTGAATAAAGCCAATTAGGCCTTTACATTTACTCAGTTGAATTTTGTTTTTAACAGATTTTTGGCCTTTTTCATAAAAATAATCTGCTCAAAATATGCACTATGTATCTGGCTGATTTTCCTCTTAAGTAGCCATGGGATATTAATCTTTGTTGACTATGGAAACTAAACCATACTGGCAGGTTAAAGTACAAGCCTGGAACTAAGAATTCTTGCCAAAACAGTGAAACTAGTGATATCTCCATTCATTTGGCATCTGTCTGTGTGCATAACCTCGGTTCAAATAGAGGACATTGGTGAGGGATCAACTGACACATAGTGAGAATCACCTGGTTGCCTCATCACCAGTAGGTTTCAAAGGAATACTGTGAGTCTAATTCTGTTCTAATTCTGTGAAAGAATAATTTATGAAAATGAGTTTGAAAGTTTGGGGAAAACAGAAAGCACTATGAACCTTGGATTTCTACTTTAGTTAGAAACAAACCTGATCCTAACTAAATTCTTAGCCTTTTAATTCCAGATCCTATCTCTTAAAAGCACTCTTTACTTATGCCCATCTCAGCTTTGTATAGAGAAAAATTGCAACAGAAAATAATAATGATCTTAACTTTAGCCCCAAAGCTAGAGTGATATTGTTTATATTACAACTCCACATTTTATGGAATTTTGAGACTTCAGCAGGTAGAATCCATAATATTATCCATTTATGGTTTATTTGACAAATATAAATGTATTGTAAATGTTTAAATAACATGGAAGGGTGATATGAATATTGAGATATATAGGAAAAATTATTTCTGAAAGCTTATAGTCTTATGTTTGTCATAAGTTTTTTTAATGTTAATTTTTATTGCAGTATAGTTGCTTTACAGTGCTGTTAGTTTTTGCCATACCAAAAAGTGAGTCAGTGATAAGTTTATACATATCCCTTCTTTTTTTGGAATTCTTTTCCATTTAGGTAACCACAGAGCATTGAGTAAAATTTCATGTGCTATACAGTAGGTTATCATTGGTTATTTTATGCACAGTAGTGTATATATGTCAATCCCAGTCTCCCAATTCATCCCTGCTGGTTCCTCACCATCCAATGTCCATATATTTGTTCTCAACATCTGTGTCTCTATTGAATAAGCTTTTAAATATACATAAAGTAGGTGGGAAACACAGCAAATGAATGCAACTAATATTAATTGCTCCTGAGACTGAAATCGCTCAGGAAGAATTCCTAAGAAATGTAATCTTATCTCAACAGGGGAAGACATTTGAGTAGAGACACACACACAAACAAAGGTATGGTATTTCAAACCTGGGAATATTGAAGAATTGCAACGAGGGTAATTTAGAAGAGGTAAGCACTAACTATAAAGCTGAAAAAGAACTGAGTCTTGCTCTGGGATTCTGCATGACCTGAGGTGATGAAATTTCAAAAAAGAACCCAAGAATGGAAGTCAGAACCAGTTCTGGGGGCCTGGATCCTTCAATAACTTACTATATGATTTAAGAAATTCACTTAGTTTCTCTGGGAATTTGTTTTTCATTAATGTCAGAAGGATGAAAGATTAGATTAAATATATACTTAGATCTCTTTTAGTGCTAAAAGTGTACTAGTGAATCCATTTTCTAATGACCAATAGAGAAGAATTTGAGTTTTTTGAGTTAGGAAGTTATGAGATGAAAACAGCATTTCAAGAAAGTAAAGCTTTTTTACTTGGCTGAGTGTGTACAAGGAAAGCCTACTGCAAAGGGCTAAATGATTCTTTCAGTCCTATATTATTGTTTTAACCATTGGTGATGAGAAAATATAAATATTTCTTCTCAGGTCACTTCTTACCACATTTTGAAATAGCCAACACCAAAGTAGCCCTGCCTCTTTCCTGGGTTTATTCTTCCTTGTCATTTGTTTTTTAATGAATAAGGAAGCCCCATTGCCACATGGAAACTGTTTAACAATATTTGTTTCTGTGCTTATTCAATGAAATGTTAATATATTCATCAGATTGCCCCACCAAGGGTAGCTCGCCAAACCTTTCAAGGACTTGGTGAAAATCTGAAGATGGAAAGGAAACTACAAAATCAGGACTAGAATAGTATGTTCTGATAAAAACCTTTTAGTTTAGCACTTCTTGTCCCAAAAGTTTTTTCTCTTTCTGACAACTCTATCAACCCTTCTTTATATTTCTAATACTTTCATCACCCCCCTCCATAACTCAAAACAGCTGCTGTCTTGGTTCAGACACAAAGTGGGTTAGAAAAATATGAGACCCTAGGGTCTCAGATTCATCTTCTGTGTATAAGAGAGCCATACATGGTACTTCTTGATTCTCTGCTTTCTTTATATATGTATATATATATATATATATATGAGTAACATAAATAGATGGCCATGTGTAATGACCATGAACCACCAATAGATTTTGAAATTATCTTCTCTATGACACTGTCTCATGAATAAATTGGCACCAAATTCGGTGGTAGTTCAACTATTAGTTCTATTTTTTACACTCTTGGTTTCTGCTTTTGAAATTCCTAGCTCTACAAAAAGAGAAGTTAGGATGTAATGTAGGGTTGTAATGTAATGTAGGATTGACTTCAGAAACAAAAGTTTTTACCTGATTTCCCTTTTCACAGAGAGATTGTCTAGGGTGTTGCTATGGCTGCAGAGAGCAGGTGTCTTTGACTTCCTTTACAACAGGGCTATATTCTTTTCTGTTTTCTTCTGCTATGTCAGCCCAGCCTGACTGTCAAATCTACTTCATTTCATGTTCAGACTCAAGACTCTTGACTCTGAACCAATTGCAGGGAAGATACAATCCTTATCACCAGATATGGTCTAGGAGAGTCTCCTGGAATGATCTAAGGAGACCATTTTTGCTACCTATGTGTTGGATCTTGCCACAGTTTCTTGATTTGATGCTTATATGTTATACTGGGAGTGCAGTCATGGTGTGAGAAAATTCACTGATATGTGGCCTTACTTTCCATACCTCTTGGGTAGTTGTTGTGATTGTTTAGTCACTAAGTTGTATCCAACTCTTGCAATCCCATGGGCTGTAGCATGCCAGGCTTCCCTGTCCTTCACTGTCTCCTAGAGTTTGTTCAAATTCATGTCCATTAAGTCAGTGATGCTATCTCACCATATCATCCTGTGCTGCCCTCTTCTCCTTTTGTCTTCGGTCTTTCCCAGAGTCTTTTCCAGTGACTCAGCTCTTAGCATCAGGTGGCCAACATGTTGGAGCTTCAGCATCAGTCTTTCCAATAAATATTCAGGATTGATTTCCTTTAGGGTTAACTGGTTTGATATCCTTTCTTCCAAGGGAATCTTAAGAGTCTTCTCTAGAATCACAGTTTGAAAGCATCATTTCTTTGGAGCTCAGCCTTCTTTATGGTCCAGCTCTCACATCCATACATAATTACTGGGAAAACCATAGCTTTGACTATATGGATTTTTCTCTTCATTGTTACATCCAAGGTTGTAATTTTCTTACTAAATTGATTGATTACTAAGAAATCTATGACTTATGCTTGGATAATTGCTTACTTTAGCCAATGACAACCTTCTCTACTAACCAGTTCAAATTTTTACCTACCCAAGTCAAGACCAATTTTTATATGCTCTTCTTATAAAATAAGAATGAGAGCCCATTGACAACTGGGAAGGCTTTTCTTTCCAAAGGTCAATGCTAGAACTTCTGTCTCATATCTCCAACTCTGCTACTGAGATCACTTCCCCTCTCCTTTAAAGTTTTTCTTTTTTTCCCCTCTCTTTTTCTAACCCTTGAATAATCACACATTTTTGACCACAGAAACACTTTGTGGTTCTATATTTCAAAGCTCTCCAGTGATCTGTTTGGGGAAAATCACACACACAAAAATTAGGTGATTAACTAAATGGCTATTGAATTATATAGTTATTGTATTAAATGTCTATCAATATGATCTACTTGGTGATTAAAGTATTCCTTAGAGGCAAAACAGCTTTAATTCTTGATTTTCAAGAATCAGTTCTCAGACTTGGCATATGAATCAAAATGCAGTTTTATCAACAAATGGTGCTAGGGCAACTGGGTATCTAATTGCAAATGATGGCATTCAACTCTTCACTTTATAAACAAAATTAACTAAAACTGGATCAGTAACATCTATATGAGCCCAAATCATATAACTACTATAAGAAAACATAGGCATAAGTCTTTATAGCCTTGAATTTGACAATAGATTCTTACATATTGATAGTTTACAGTGAATGATGTCGGATTCATAATCTCCAAAGAAGGTTTAGCTTTGGCACTAGGGACCAGTCTTGAAAACTCAGAGCTTTTTTAGTGGCAGAAGTTTTATTACAGTGAAAAATGACAGAGAAAACTTCTGACACAGGCATAAGAAGGGGGACAGAGAGTGCCCCCCTCACTAGTCCTAGCAAGGCTTTATATACTTTTACCAGACCCACTCCAATAAGATGCATTTTAAATTAACAAAATTAAAACTAACAATTGAAAGGTCTTACCAGACCCACTCCCACATAAGATCACAGGATGAATCAGAAGTTCCTGTTAAGAAGGAGAAAAATGTCCTCGAGCAAGATACATTGTTTTATAAGCATTGTTGTTATATATCAATGTTATATATCAATCATTGTTATATAATAAATGTTGTTATATAGTCAATAGCACAGAGCTTAAGGAAAAATATACGCTTGAGCCATTAGCTCTGGGCTGAAAGAAAAAAACATTATGTGACTAAGAAGAAGGAATGTAGAAAATAAAGTCTGTCCTTTTCTCCTCCTTGAGAGCTCTAGACCCCTTTGTCCTCCTCAAGGGCCCTGGACCCCTTCCTCCTTGAGGGCCCTGGACTCCTTATCAACCTACTTAAGAATTAATATTCTCAATTTGGTTCTGAAAGCATGAAAAGCAAAATAGGTGCATTCAGTTCAGTTCAGTTCAGTCGCTCAGTCGTGTCCGACTCTTTGCGACCCCATGAATCACAGCATGCCAAGCCTGTCCATCATCCCGGAGTTCACTCAGACTCACGTCCATTGAGTCAGTGATGCCATCCAGCCATCTCATCCTCTGTCATCCCCTTCTCCTTCTGCCCCCAGTCCCTACCAGCATCAGAGTCTTTTCCAATGAGTCAACTCTTCNAATGATGGCATTCAACTCTTCACTTTATAAACAAAATTAACTAAAACTGGATCAGTAACATCTATATGAGCCCAAATCATATAACTACTATAAGAAAACATAGGCATAAGTCTTTATAGCCTTGAATTTGACAATAGATTCTTACATATTGATAGTTTACAGTGAATGATGTCGGATTCATAATCTCCAAAGAAGGTTTAGCTTTGGCACTAGGGACCAGTCTTGAAAACTCAGAGCTTTTTTAGTGGCAGAAGTTTTATTACAGTGAAAAATGACAGAGAAAACTTCTGACACAGGCATAAGAAGGGGGACAGAGAGTGCCCCCCTCACTAGTCCTAGCAAGGCTTTATATACTTTTACCAGACCCACTCCAATAAGATGCATTTTAAATTAACAAAATTAAAACTAACAATTGAAAGGTCTTACCAGACCCACTCCCACATAAGATCACAGGATGAATCAGAAGTTCCTGTTAAGAAGGAGAAAAATGTCCTCGAGCAAGATACATTGTTTTATAAGCATTGTTGTTATATATCAATGTTATATATCAATCATTGTTATATAATAAATGTTGTTATATAGTCAATAGCACAGAGCTTAAGGAAAAATATACGCTTGAGCCATTAGCTCTGGGCTGAAAGAAAAAAACATTATGTGACTAAGAAGAAGGAATGTAGAAAATAAAGTCTGTCCTTTTCTCCTCCTTGAGAGCTCTAGACCCCTTTGTCCTCCTCAAGGGCCCTGGACCCCTTCCTCCTTGAGGGCCCTGGACTCCTTATCAACCTACTTAAGAATTAATATTCTCAATTTGGTTCTGAAAGCATGAAAAGCAAAATAGGTGCATTCAGTTCAGTTCAGTTCAGTCGCTCAGTCGTGTCCGACTCTTTGCGACCCCATGAATCACAGCATGCCAAGCCTGTCCATCATCCCGGAGTTCACTCAGACTCACGTCCATTGAGTCAGTGATGCCATCCAGCCATCTCATCCTCTGTCATCCCCTTCTCCTTCTGCCCCCAGTCCCTACCAGCATCAGAGTCTTTTCCAATGAGTCAACTCTTCTCATGAGGTGGCCAAAGTACTGGAGTTTCAGCTTTAGCATCATTCCTTCCAAAGAAATCCCAGGGCCGATCTCCTTCAGAACGGACTGGTTGGATCTCCTTGCAGTCCAAGGGACTCTCAAGAGTCTTCTCCAACACCACAGTTCAAAAGCATCAATTCTTCCGCACTCGGCCTTCTTCACAGTCCAACTCTCACATCCATACATGACTACTGAAAAAATCATAGACTTGACTAGATGGAACTTAGTCAGCAAAGTAATGTCTCTGCTTTTGAATATGCTATCTAGGTTGGTCATAACTTTTCTTCCAAGGGCTAAGCGTCTTCTAATTTCATGGCTGCAGTCACCATCTGCAGTGATTTTGGAGCCCCCCAAAATAAAGTCTGACACTGTTTCCACTGTTTGCCCATCTATTTGCCATGAAGTGATAGGACCAGATGCCATGATCTTCATTTTCTGAAGTCAAAATTTCTTTTTTTAACTGTGCATTAAAAGATACTATCAAGAAATAGTACTCTCTAATATTGTTAATAGTATTTATACTCAAATACTATTAAAAGATATTATCAAGAAATATACTATCAAGAAAAAGGAGTATTTAAAGAAAAGGAGAAAATATTTGCAAATCATATGTTTGAAAAGGGTTTAATACTCAAAATTATTTATATATATATAAGGGGCTTTGAATAGATATTTTTCCAAGAAGATAAACAAATGCCCAATAAGCATATGAGAAGATATTCAATGTCACTAATCATTGGAGAAATGCAGGTCAGAACTGCAATGAGATGTCAATTCACACCTAGTAGTAAGGCTATAATAATTTTTTAAAAGGAAAATGCTTTTTACATAGGAAAGTAAAGTGGTATAGCTACAGGGTAGAGCAGTTTGGCAGTTTCTCAAAAAGTTAAATACAGAATTGCTTTAAACCCCAGAAGTTCTATTCCTAAGTATGTACACATGAGAACTGAAAACAAAGACTGAAAGAGATACCTGTATTAATATTCACTGCAGCATTATTCACAATAGCCAAAAAGTGGAACCCTTAAGTGTCATCAGTAGATGAATGGATAAACAGTATGTGGTATATCCATATATATGATGCAATGTTGTTCAGACATAAGAAAGAATGAAATTCTGGTGCAGGTACAACTTAGATGAACTATACTAAGTGAAATAAGCAAGACCAAAAAGATCTTCATTTATATTTAATATATAGAATAGACAAATTCATAGAGACAGAGAGTAGCGGTTACTAGGGATAGGAAGGAAGAGGAAATGGGGAGTCATTATTTAATAGGCACATAGTATCTCTTTGGGATGGTGGAACAGTTTTCAAAAGAGTAGTGATAGTTGTACAGCACTGTGAATTTTGTTGTTGTTGCTCAGTTGCTCAGTCGTGTCTGACTCTTTGGGACCCCATGGACTGAAATACACCAGGGTTCCTTGTCCTTCCCTATTTCCCAGAGTTTGCTCAAAGTCATGTCCATTGAGTTGATGATGCCATCTAACCATATCATCCTCTCTTGCCCCCTTTGCAAACATAATGAATATAATGCCACTGAATTGCACACTTAAAATGGTTAAAATGGCATAAAACTAGCTTTATGGTTTTATATATATATATATTTATAGTAAAAGTTAAAAACTAAAAAAAATCAATTCTTGGCACAAACTTAGAGGTATCTGGTAGCAANAATATAATGCCACTGAATTGCACACTTAAAATGGTTAAAATGGCATAAAACTAGCTTTATGGTTTTATATATATATATATTTATAGTAAAAGTTAAAAACTAAAAAAAATCAATTCTTGGCACAAACTTAGAGGTATCTGGTAGCAAAAGTTAGAACCCAGGCACTGTGATATACAAATATGCTATATAGAGAGAGAAAGGTTGAGGTTTCTAGATAATTTAGTGTTATAACAATCTGCTCTGATAGAAGCATCTGAAGTCAAAACTGAGAAGCAGTGCAGTGTAGAAAGTTAGAATAGTAAGAAGGTGGGTGTGGTGTCAAGCAGATCAGAATAGGGTTGGACCATCCATGAAACTGGCTCTTTTATTTAGTTACTATGTGACTTTGGACAAGCAATTTACTCTTTCTGAGCTTTAGTTTTCTCATGTAAAGTCTTTAATAATATCTTCTTCATAGGGCTATTTTGAGGAACAAGTCTGCTACAAAATGTACATATATATCTACCCTGGAGTTTTTATGTGATAAGTAGCCAATAAATTGCATTTATAACACACTTGATTGTGCTTCTCCATTCATTCTCTCTCCACTCACCACCCCTTAGGCAATACACCAAACTTTCTTTGGGATAGATCAGTCATTTATTTTTTACAATTTTCTTACAGAGTTCTTACTTCTCATTTCATTTCTGTAATAATAAAAGAGAAAAATCATTAAGACTTAGGAAAAAAAAATCTGATTTGTCTTTGGGGTCTGGGGAAGAATCATAGACCTGCCTTTCTCCTGGCCCCTTACTCTCGCCTCATGCTGCACACCCAGCCCTTTTTCATTTCTCCTTTAATGTATTCCCACAAAATGCAAACAAAGATGTTTGGCCATGAGCTACGCATCCAAGGAATTGGCAGAAGGATGCTAAAAGGGGAACATCAAGTTAATCTTCTTGAGTTATTATTCAACTTTAGTCTCCTGGAGTTCAGCTGATACTTGATTTCTAGTCTTCATTCAATCCTATGAAAAGGGATTTTAAAAAATGCAAGGAAACTGGAGTTAAGTACCTTTTGGCTCTAAACAAATTTACTGTTTGTTTTAGTATAGCAGGGCCAGAAAGGAGAGAGCTGAAAAATGTAGATATTTTGTTGAAACTTTAGCAGTGACACACAATGGGAATTTAGAATTTTTTACACTGTATTATAGCCTTCTAATACTGTATTATCTTGGCACATTAGTAGAGGTTGATGCTGAGACGCAGTATAAATGCTGAATTAATTAGTTATAATCAGTGATATTGCAATGGGTTCCATATGACACCAAAGTCTTTGGTAGAATCTTGGTTGTGTACAGTCCTTCACTCTCCTTTTAGATTAGTTATCAGACAATATAGCTTATTTGTGCCCTAGAATTCCACTCATGTGGTTCCCAACATTTCCAAATGGGAGTTTTAGAGCAATAATGCAACTAAAAAGAACTTGAACGAAGAGACTGAGACTCAAATTGTTCTTATTTTTCTGCAGCCTATCTGTATCCAAAAGTCTCACCTCAAGGAAGATAGTACATGTTAGGCCTTGCACCAGCTCATCCAAACCCCAAAGATACAAACTTTCCTAATAGAACAAGAGGCTTTCAGAAGGACTCAGCCCTGTTGCTGCATCTTGGACACACTTCCTATTCCCTGGTCTGCAGTTTGCATTGTCCAGGAGATTATCTGCTCATACCCCAAGATGCTACACAAATGTCAAGCAGACATGTTTGCATAATTCTCATTACCTTTACCACAGTTCAATGTAATTTCCCCAAATGTTTCAGTTATTTTATTTCAGAGACTGTGACAGTTAGGATTTTGAAGTACAAGCTTGCATCTGTAATCCATTTATGAACACTCTCCAGTGCAATTGTGAAGAGAGAGAGAAAAAAAATGTTGGGAAGAGGAATTATTTGGAGTTAAAAAAAAAAAGCATTGAAAAACAAGGAGAGGGGAGTGAGAGCACATCTGTTTTTGTAAGAAATCATGGAACCTGGCCCTTTTTCAGTGGGGTATTTTACTACCACATGGCTTTAATCCTACATCTGGGCCTGTTGTTTTATGAAATATTTCCCACAGATGATGTCAATTATGATTTTTGTCCTGGTCGTCAATTTACAGAGTTTTGGAATAAGACAAAATGAAACAACCAGAAAAAGAACAACTTATGTGGTCTACTCTCTGACAAAATTATAGCTGTGTGATACACATCTAAAATCAATAACTCCACTAACGATTAGCAGAGCACATTGCTTGGTTTATGAGCAGAGACGAGGCCCACCCCACACATATGTTTGGCACTGGACTGCATTTTTTGTTTGCTGTGTATTTACCAGCAGATGTTCAGTCGTTTATTTAACTTCTTCTGTGAGCCAGTAGTAGGCCTGTGTCTGTGCGACATTTATAAGTCATCTGCCAGCAATACAGGTGGAATGCTTTTATGAAACCTTTTTGTTCCTTATTCAGTGATGATCTATCAGAGAAATCAGGGGTAATTCTTTATAGAGTTATATGGTTATTAAGATGTGGAGCTCTGATCTTGTGTGTAAAGTTGAAGAAATTTGGATTCCCGCATATGGAATCAGAATCTTCTTTCAGAATCACTTTGAAAGAATCATTTGTGGTGTTCAACTTTAGCAGCTGGTTTGAGGGCAAGAGGTTTTGCTGAGAAACAAAGAAACTCCATTAGTCCTGAGTAGACCCAGAATTTTGACAGGAATGGTTTCTCTCTTTACTTATAGGGACTTTTTCAATGGAAAGGGATAAACCAGATTATTTGAAAATTATTTCATAACTATAATGTTTTATGAAGAATAAGAATCAGGAAACTGATAGTTTGAAAGTTCTTAGAAGGTGAAATTCTGTTGAGAATGATTCTGCTTCTTTTCATCTGCCAACATCAGAGTTAGCCTTGTAAGAGTAGCCAGTATTCTAGCTATCAAAAGTTTTTAAATAAGAGAGAAAAATGGAGAAGAAAAAAAGAGTTCCAAAATATATGAAATCCTCATGGTTCCTTTATTATGTGTGTGATGTATCTTTATATAATTATTTGAATTTAATTTTAAAATTTTAATATTTAGTTTTAAAGTCCAAAAATTAATGACCATTGATGATGAAGAGTTTATAAACAAAAATTATTTCATTTCTCACCGTGATATCTTTATTTTCTTATGAATTTCAAACCTGCCTTCTAGGATTTCCCATTTTGTCCACAACTGTGCCAGGTCTGAGTTCTAGAAGTGGAGAAGCCTGACATTGAAACTAAGTTGCCTGTGATTATTGTAAGGTGTCACTAGGGATAAGGAAAGGAAGGAAGAAGGATGGATATGGGATAGGAGCTAAGCAATAGGAAGTATAATGTGCAATATGGGTTCAGTCCAATCCCACTGGGAACCTTGCAGTGTCAATTGCATCACTGCATTGGTCCCACCTTGAGGCAAGGGATCAGAACAGGCATTGCTCTTGCAGAACAATATCCCTAGCAAAGTTGCTCCTGCTCAGCTAAGGATGCTCCTCTAGAAAACAAAGGAGTGATGAGCCTTTAGTAAATGATTGAACAGCCTCTGGAAGAAGGATGCAGGAGGACTCCTAAAGAGTTTCTGGGTGGTCAGAGAAAAATAATATCACAACATATCTCATATATGGAAACTAATTTTTTTTTAGTGATATAAATGAACTTACTTACATAACACAGACTCACAGATTTTGGAAACAAACTCGTGGTTGCTAAAGGGGAAATGTGAGGAACAGGAATAAGTTGGGAGCTTGGGATTAATATACACACTGTGGCTTCCCCTATGGCACAGCTGGAAAAAAATTTGCCTGTAATGCAGGAGACACCGGAAAAGCAGGATTGATCTCTGTGTTGGGAAGATCATCCAGAGGAGGAAATGGTAACCCACTCCTGTATTCTTGCCTGGAAAAATCCCATGGACAGAGGAGCTTGGTGGGCTACAGTCCATGGGTCACAAAGGGTCAGACACGACTGAGCGATTAACATACACAGCACTATATATAAGATAGATAACGAACAAGGACCTACTGCATAGCAGCACAGGGAGCTCTATTCAATACTCTGTAGTAACTCATATTAGAAAATAATGTGAAAAATAACTAGTATACGTATAACTGAAGTAGTATATTTTACCCCTGAAACTAACACAACATTGTAAATCAAGTATCAGTTCAGTTCAGTTCAGTCGCTCAGTCGTGTCCGACTCTTTGCGACCCCATGAATTATAGCACGCCAGGCCTTCCTGTTCATTACCATCTCTCGGAGTTCACTCAGTCTCACGTCCATCGAGTCTGTGATGCCNGGACTGCAAGGAGATCCAACCAGTCCATCCTAAAGGAGATCAGTCCTGGGTGTTCATTGGAAGGAATGATGTTGAAGCTGAAGCTCTGATACTTTGGCCACCTGATGCAAAGAGCTGACTCATTTGAAAAGACCCTGATGCTAGGAAGGATTGAGGGCAGGAGGAGAAGAGTATGACAGAGAATGAGATGGCTGGATGGCATCACTGACTCGATGGACATGGTTTGGGTGAACTCCTGGAATTGGTAATGGACAGGGAGGCCTGGCATTCTGCAGTTCATAGAGTGGCAAAGAGGCAGACATGACTGAGCGACTGAATTGAACTATTATTTTATGAATATATATATTTATGAAATATATATATATTTATGAATATATATATACACACACATACATATATATACAATATGTGCACGCACACATACATCTGGTGGCTCAGATGGTAAAGAATACACCTGCAATGTGGGAGACCTGGGTTCAGTCCCTGGGTTGGGAAGATCACCTGGAGGATGGTATGGCAATGCAGACCAGTATTCTTACCTGGAGGATCCCATGGGCAGAGGAACCTGGCAGGCTATAGTCCATGTGGTCACAAAACTTGGACAGGACTGAGTGACTAAGCACAGCAGAGCATACACAAACGTACATGGATATGTGTGTATACACACACACACACACACACACACACACACATACGTATATATATATATATATATATATAAAACATGTGTTATTTTTTAGTTGCTAACCATATCCAACTTTTTGTGACCCCATGGACTGTAGCCCACCAGGCTCCTCTGTTCATGGGATTTTACAGGGAAGAATACTGGAGTTGGGTGCCATTTTCTTCTGCACAGATTCTTCCTGACTCAGAGAACCCATGTCTCCTAAATTGGGAGGTGGATTTTTTACCACTTAGCCACTAGGGAAGCCCCATATACTCATGCACACATACTCAAGCACACATACATATATGTGTTATGCATATAAACTTTGTAAATATGATATTCAAATTTAAGCAGTTTACATTTAATATTTTTAGTATTTTTCAGTGTCCCAGAAATTCACATCTATTCATCCTGTCTCTGGTCAATATTATAGACTATAAAATTGGAAATCACAGGGAATCAAGGAAGAAATAGTAGATATCATCCTCTTTAAGCTTATGGTTCAGAAAGATATGTCTTGATGTGTTATGCAGGGTGAATTAAGAAGAGGAAACCATGGTAAGCCACTATGGGCTGAAGGATGCTGCTACTGCTAAGTCGCTTCAGTCGTGTCTGACTCTGTGCAACCCCACAGATGGCAGCCCACTAGGCTCCTCTGCATCTGGGATTCTCCAGGCAAGAATACTGGAGTGGGTTGCCATTTCCTTCTCCAATGCATGAAAGTGAAAAGCGAAAGTGAAGTCGCTCAGTCATGCCCCACTCTTAGCAACCCCATGGACTGCAGCCTACCAGGCTCCTCCGTCCATGGGATTTTGCAGGCAAGAGTACTGAAGGACAGGAGGATGTAAATTCAAAAAAGAAGTCAATGATGAATTTCTAGGTGATTGGCCAATAGGGAGATTGGAAAATAAACATAAGCCTGAGGGTGACATTTGTGTTTTCTTTTTTGTTGTGGTGGGTTTTTTTTAATTAATTAATTTATTTTTTAAATTTTACTTTACAATACTCTATTGGCTTTGCCATACATCGACATAGGGTGTAGCTATTGCTTCTACATTTTATTTTTCAAAAGTGGAAAAAAAAAAGGTCACTCAGGACACAAGCCCATCACTCTGATCCTAAATTCTATGCCCATGTACCATGTACCTTGAAAGAGGAAAATTGTTTGGGAGGAAAGAAGTGATACTGATTTGGAGGCAAATATATGAATTTCATTTTAGAAATGATGAGTTTGAAGCTAGAAAACAATGAACATAAAAGCCATGAGCATTTTTCTCTAAAATATTTAAGGAATATATCATTTATAAAATAAATTTGAAGAAACTCACATGGGTTTCTTTCAATTATTAAAGGAAAAATATTTTAATACATATAATCACCTTTCGGGCTTCCCTGGTGGCTCAGAGGTTAAAGCGTCTGCCTGCAATGCGGGAGACCCAGGTTTGATCCCTGAGTCGGGAAGATCCCCTGGAGAAGGAAATGGCAACCCACTCCAGTACTCTTGCTTGGAGAATCCCATGGAGGGAGGAGTCTGGTAGGCTACAGTCCATGGGGTTGCAAAGAGTCGGACACGACCGAGCGACAAACTACAGCTATAATCACCCTTCAATTTGTCTGCTTGGGGATGACCATAGACTAGCTCTGAACTCTTCAACATTGTCCATTTGTTCTGCATTTTCTGTAGTTTGCTCTTCTACAAAACCAATGAGGCATGATGCCTTTATTAGGAAATAATAACTGACTATTTTAATTCTTTGCATGGTCTTCTAGAGACAGCTTTGCCTTTTATGTTTTCCCAGAAAAAAAAAAATCTTTAGGCATTTATTTGGTGTTAATTAGTTAACAGAAATTCTATGTATTGGCACCCTAAGTCAGTAGGCTATGTTAAAACTACATTTTTAAGGATGCAATTCTGTATATATAGGATCTGTTTAACTCTGCTGCTGATGCTGCTGCTGCTAAGTCGCTTCAGTCGTGTCCAACTCTGTGCAACCCCATAGATGGCAACCCATCAGGCTCCACCATCCCTGGGATTCTCCAGGCAATAACACTGGAGTGCCATTTCCTTCTCCAATGCATGAAAGTGAAAAGTGCAAGTGAAGTCGCTCAGTCGTGTCCGACTAGTAGCAACCCCATGGACTGCAGCCTACCAGGCTCCTCTGTCCATGGGATTTTCCAGGAAGAGTACTAGAGTGGGGTGCGCCAGTGCCTTCTCTGCTGTTTAACTCTAGTTAAAAATTTTGAAGTTGGTCTCAAAACCAGCTTTCTGCACTCCTAGATTGTATACTCTTAGAAAATAAACAAAACAAAGCAAAGAACAGTTTCCTGTTTCTAAGGAAAATGGCTTTATAAGACATCTTGCATATCAAATAGCCCTTACCAAACATTTTGATGAGTTAAGTGTAAATGACTGTAAAGCATGTGGATTAAGTTTCCCTAGAAATCACTTAGGTTTAAAAAGTTGAGGGAAAGACTCAACCAAAGTAAGTTTTGGGTTTGCCAACTCCAGGGAATTTTTTAAAGAGTTCAAGACAAATGACAAGTCTCAATTACAGTAAAATTTGCCCTCCCTTAATAGAAGGATGTGTGTGACTCCTCTTTTAAGCTTAATTTTGCCTTGTTCCTACTATAATAGACACAAGCATCCCAAACTTCTCTAGCTATGCATGTTTTTGGTGGACTCATTTGGCTCTGAAATATATTGTTAACAACAATAAAAATTAACTAAATATAATTTATAAAAAAATTATTTTAATGTTTTATAGAATAGTGTTGAGAGTTACCTTCTCTAACCAAAAGTTCTACCATCATATTTCTTGAATATAATTAAATGTTCCTGGATGAACTTTTACCTGTTTTAGTGAAATACACTACATACCACCTGATCGATCTCTTGGGACAAATTTAAAGTTGATTGAAAATTCTTTTTTTTGTTGTTGTTTTTTTCCACATAGACTCTATTCTATTGACCTGAGTGTATCTTCAACTTAAACTTGAGTCACTCATTTGGACATTTTTCGTTATAGTAAGTAAGATAAATTTCAACTCTAATGTTGACTCTCAGAGAGTGAACAAAGTCTCTTCCATCTGCCTAGATTTTTCTAGACTGAGATATTATTCCTAGAACTCAAGACATAAACTATATACAAGGTTTAATATTTTAAGGATAAATTTGGAAAGTAATTCAGTGTGATAGGTGGGTCTCCATGGGATAAGATAGCATGATATTAAATAGTTTTTATTTTAAAGGGTACAAGAGAGGGACTGTAAATACTAGTCTATGGTCATTCCCAAGCAGATAAATTGAAGCATGAATGGTGATTTGCATTAAGTATATTTTTAAAATAATTAAATCAATCCATGTGAGTTTCCTTCAAATTATATTTATAAGTAAAATATTCCTAAGGTATTTTAGAGAAAATGTTAGTCCTTTTATGTTCCTTGTTTTCTTGCTTCAAACTCATCATTTCTAAAATGAAATCCATATATTTGCCTCTAAATCAGTACCACTTCTTTCCTCCAAACCATTTTCCTCTTCCAAGGTGCATGGGACAGTGGAAGAGGCATAGAATTTGGGATCAGAGTAATGGGCTTGTGTCCTGACTTAGACCATTTTAACTGGGCACCTTTGGGCAAAGCAGTGACTTCTCTGATTCTCACTTTCCAGTTTTGAAAAATAAAGTGCAGAAGCAATAACTACAGCCTATAAAGCAAAACAGAAATGTCACCCTCATGCTTATGCTTACTTTTCAATTCTGGGAGTAACATCCCTACTCTCCAATGGCCTAGACCTCAAGCAACTTGTAGAAGAACTACAAATGTCTAGTAGGCATATGCTAAATTATTCAACTTCACTAATGCTCTTTTGCATATTTTGGACAATTGCCTGGGGAAATCAGAAGTATTATACAGAGGTGGTGTTTATATAGGTCAATGAAATTTAGAAAAGCAACGTGCAAGCTCTGTGACTATTGCTTTTACTCCTGGATCTCCAAACTAGTGAAAAATTTCAAGTTCAAAAATGAGACAACAAAAGGACACAGACATAGAGAATGGACTTTTGGCCTCAGAGGGAGTAGGAGAGGGCGGGATGATCTGGGAGAATGGCATTGAAGCATATATACTATTATGTAAGAAACGAATCACCAGTCTATGTTTGATACAGGATGCAGGATGCTTGGGGCTGGTGTACGGGGATGATCCAGAGAGACGTTGTGGGGTGGGAGGTGGGAGGGGGATTCGGGATTGGGAGCTTGTGTACACCTGTGGTGGATTCATGTCGATGTATGGCAAACCCAATAGAGTATTGTAAAGTCAAATCAAAAAATAAATAAATAAATAAAAATGCATTCCTAAAAATATGCATCACAACATTGTATAACACAGAAAAATGGTGTATTTTTGCAATATACTTGTTATAAAGGCAGTCAAAGCAAAATTTTTTAAGAGTCAAACCAATAGGGGTCTAAACTATAAGGAAGGCAGTGCATTCTATGAGGAATTTGTCAAGAAATGCTATCAGTGAAAACAGTTTTTTTTTTTAATCTTGTTAGGGAAAAAATTATTTCCCTGTAAAACTTTGAAGAACTAAGTGGGAAGTGCACTAAGGAGAAACAATGCCCCCTATAGAGGTCCAAGTAGAGTCATTGGGCACATTGTGATTCCAAGCAGGGATCCCCTGTTTCCAAACAGGAGTTGTGGTGCTTCTCGTCTCTTCAGTTCAGTTCAGTTCAGTTCAGTCGCTCAGTCATCTCTGACTCTTTGCAACCCCACGAATCACAGCACGCCATGCCTCTCTGTCCATCACCAACTCCTGGAGTTCACTCAGACTCACGTCCATCGTCCATCGAGTCAGTGATGCCATCCAGCCATCTCATCCTCTGTTGTCCCCTTCTCCTCCTGCCCCTAGCCCCTCCTAGCATCAGAGTCTTTTCCAATGAGTCAACTCTTTGCATGAGGTGGCCAAAGTACTGGAGTTTCAGCCTCAGCATCATTCCTTCCAAAGAAATCCCAGGGCTGATCTCCTTCAGAATGGACTGGTTGGATCTCCTTGCAGTCCAAGGGATTCTCAAGAGTCTTCTCTAACACCATAGTCCAAAAACATCAATTCTTCAGCACTGAGCTTTCTTCAGAGTCTAATTCTCACATCTATACATGACCACTGGAAAAAACATAGCCTTGACCAGATGGACCTTTGTTGGCAAAGTAATGTCTCTGCTTTTTAACACGCTGTCTAGGTTGGTCATAACTTTCCTTCCAAGGAGTAAGTGTCTTTTAATTTCATGGCTGCAGTCACCATCTGAAGTGACTTTGGAGCCCCCCAAAATAAAGCCTGACACTGTTTTCCCATCAATTTCCAATGAAGTGATGGGACCAGATGCATGATCTTCGTTTTCTGAATGTTGAGCTTTAAGCCAACTTTTTCACTCTCCACTTTCACTTTCATCAAGAAGCTTTTTAGTTCCTCTTCACTTTCTGCCATAAGGGTGGTATCATCTGCATACCTGAGGTTATTGCTATTTCTTCCGGCAATCTTGATTCCAGCTTGTGCTTCTTCCAGCCCAGCATTTCTCATGATGTACTCTGCAGTATGGCATCACTGACTCGATGGACGTGAGTTTGAGTGAACTCCAGGAGTTGGTGATGGACGGGGAGGCCTGGCGTGCTGCGATTCATGGGGTCGCAAAGAGTTGGACACGACTGAGCAACTGAACTGAACTGAACTGAAAAATGTCCTCAAACCATATTTTAAGTGTAAAGGAGCAAGTTTCTTAAGAGTATATTGTGTGTGTATGTGCATGCTATGTCACTTCAGTCATGTCCAACTCTTTGTGACCCTATGGACTGTAGCTCACCAGACTCCTTTGTCCATGAGAATTCTCCAGCTTAGATTACTGGAGAAAATCAGGAGAAATAAGAAGTGCTTCTTTAATGAATAATGAAAAGTAGAGGAAAACAACAGAATGGAAAAGACTAGAGATTTCTTCAAGAAAATTGGAGAATATAAGGGAACATTTCATGCGAGGATGGGCATGATAAAGGACAGAAATGGTAAAGACCTAACAGGCACATGAAATTAAGAAGCACACTGTGTGCTGAGTCACTTCAGTTGTATCTGACTCTTTGTGACCCTATGGACTATAGCCCACCAGGCTTCTCAGTCCATGGAATTCTCCTGGTAAGAATACTGGAGTGGGTTGCCATGTCCTCCTTCAGGAGATCTTCCTGATCTAGGGATCATACTAGTGCCTCTTGTGTCTCCTGTATTGGCAGGTGGGTTCCTCACCACTAGGGTCACGTGGGAAGCTCTCTCTCTATATACACAGGAATATATCTGTATATATACATATATTTATATGTATATATATATTATATGTACACATATATACACACATGACTATCTCTATATACAGATACACAAATATATATGAATATATATCTAAAACACTAAAATTGCATCATGTGGTTTTCGTGGATATAAAATACCAGGGGAAAAATACGATTTAGTGTGTGTGCCAGCCACCTTAACAGTACTGCTAAAATTGAAACTATCTCATAAATATAGTTTAAATCTGTTCTTCGATGTATGGCAAAGCCAATAGAGTATTGTAAAGTAAAATAAAGTAAAATAAATAAATAAATAAATTACAGCAGTGTTCAGTTATTGTAGCAGGGTGATAGTGGCCTCATAGAATGAGTTTAGAAGTTGTTGTAAATTGCGTTCCATCCAACTCTTACTTTTGTAGATGTTTCTGTCAGTCTTAATTCTCTTAAGAAGGTTAGATTTACATGTGTGTTTGTGCTGTTCCTTCCATATTCTTCTATATTTCTCTACAACAAAATGATCTTCCAGATGATTTTACTGCCTAATTTCCCCTTTTAATTTTGTATAATAAAACTCTAGCTATTTGAATGCTAATAATTAGCTCTCTTTTTTTTTTCTTTTTTTTTTATTCTTTATTTGACTTTACAATACTCTGCTATAATTAGCTCTCTTAACTCCAGAGTTTTAACAGTGATCTTGAGAAGTTGACCAGTAGTTGTTCATTATTCATTCATTGCTGAGCACATTCTGGGTACCAAGCAATAAATTTCTTACCCTCAAAAATTCCCAATTTTGAGCTTTTCCCAACTGAATTCTTACCCAAGTTTTCTAGCTGTTCAGCATTTACCATAGTAATTAACATTTCAGGTGATACCTTTAAATAGCAGTTTAGTCAGTCCTTCAGTCATGTCCGACTCTTCGCAACCCCATGAATCACAGCCTGCCAGGCCTCCCTGTCCATCACCAACTCCCGGAGTTCACCCAAACTCATGTGCATCGAGTCGGTGATGCCATCCAGCCATCTCATCCACTGTTGTCCCCTTCTCTTCCTGCCCCCAATCCCTCCCAGCATCAGGGTCTTTTCAAATGAGTCAACTCTTTGCATGAGGTGGCCAGAGTATTGGAGTTTCGTCCTCAGCATCAGTCCTTCCAAAGAACACCCAGGACTGATCTCCTTTAGGATGAACTGGTTGGATCTTCTTGCAGTCCAAGGGACTCTCAAGAGTCTTCTCCAACACCACAGTTCAAAAGCATCAATTCTTTGGCACTCAGCTTTCTTCACAGTCCAACTCTTGCACCCATACATGACTACTGGAAAAACCATAGCCTTGACTAGACGGACCTTTGTTGGCAAAGTAATATCTCTGCTTTTTAATATGCTGTCTAGGTTGGTCATAACTTTCCTTCCAAGAAGTAAGTGTCTTTTAATTTCATGGCTGCAATCATCATCTACAGTGATTTTGGAGCCCCCCAAAATAAAGTCTGACACTGTTTACACTGTTTCCTCATCTATTTCCCATGAAGTGATGGGACCAGATGCCAAGATCTTAGTTTTCTGAATGTTGAGCTTTAAGCCAACTTTTTCACTTTCCACTTTCACTTTCATCAAGAGACTTTTTAATTCCTCTTCACTT